>CABFOV010002020.1:47536-81383 GCA_902141375.1 Timema poppense | reverse complement strand
GGCCTCGGGAATTTTAGGAAATGATCTGGGGAAGTCAGGGAAAAGGTCGGGGATTTCATTGGTCAAGTTGAGTAGACACCATGTACAGTACATATTACTGAAATTTAAAAATATACATATAACTAAACGCGTTATCATTTCAATTATATCGTCTTTTATTAATTTTATTTTTAGATATACAAAAGCGTGTACTATTTTATTTCCTAAGTTTTCGGTCAATTTCCCCCTATCAGGATAAAGATGGTCGGTCATACATTGATTTTATATATAAAAATAATAATTTTACAGTGAAGGTGACACAAGTATAAGTCTTGAATTTTTTTATTTTTTATAAAATAACTAGAATTTTGTTTTTTTACATATAAATATGGTTGTGAAATTAATATAAAGCACACTCTGAAAGATTAAAATACTATAAAATACAGGCAAAACCAACTTTGCGATGATTTGTTCACGTGGCAGTTTTAAATTGTGCTTATACCCTGACAATTCGACGGCTGTCTCACTTATACAACAGTTTAGTGGCAGGATGCTGCTGGCTTCTGTCTGGATTCACTTTGCTTACAAATACGGTATGCACTGCATCTCTCTGCTACTCTTTATGGTTTAGAGAATTATATACCGTTTATTTTTATTATAATGGCTTTATTTAAATTATTTTTACATTTGATGATTGCAGTACGGTACATCCATAAACAAGTGAAAAAAAGAGCACTAATTCTCTTTAGGACGAAATTTGCTTAGTGACAATCTTATGGAACCTACTATGTACTAATAGCAGGGCATGACTGTAAAGATCATATGATTAATTAGATAATTTATTATGTGTATGTATCTATTTTTATTTTACATATTTACTAATGTGACACTATCAAGTCAAAAGACAATATGGATTTGGAGCACATAAACATTTCAAGTCAACAATAAAATAACAATACAACATTATAAAATCAAATTATATGCAGTCATTTACATAGTTAAATTAATCCATTAATCATATCAAAAACTATAATAAAAAAAGTCACAGAGCTATGTATTAAAGTCAGACAAACACCTCTTTACTTAGCCAAGACTCTTTCATCAAAAATGTATAGCTATGCAATACTTTGCCTATTATTTGTTAGCTTAAAACATCTTCATCACTTTAACACTTTTGATGATAGAACACTTGTATTCTTAGGTGATGATTTGCACCCAAAACAAGTAGAATAATCAAGATATAATTTTATAATATCATTGAAATAGTAATTTGGGTCTTTATCATATTAGATCATAAGTAAAATAATTTTATATTTTTTATAAATAATAATAATAACAAGAGAGATTTCTATTAAATGAAATAATGCACCGGACACTCAAACTGAATTGAATTTTTTATTTTTTAAATATTAGTTGAGCAGAAGAAGAAGAAAATGATGGTACATTTAATATTGCACTTTTCAGAAAAGATCCAAATATTTATTTCATTTCAGTGAGTGGACCTGCTTCCCCCATGTGGCAAGAGCCAGGAGGAAAGGATACAAAAGGGTCCAAAACTGGATTTGATTGATAAATTGAAAAGCTGGGTTGGAGATATTTTTGCTACTATGTCACACCACGGAGTCAAAAGGAAGGTAGGCTTAGTGTAAAAAAAAAATGGTACGTACGGAACTCCACATGGACTTTCTTGCTCTATTGTTTAAAAATTGAGATATTTACTAAAAACTCATATATGCGAAACAAAATTATATCCACTAGCAAACCTAAGCATAAATTACACTTTATGTAAAATTATTTTTTAGTCCCGGTTTTAAATTGTATAATTTTATTTTTAAAGAATTAATGTCCTCATTTGTATGTTTGGACCGTTAAAAAAGATCTATATTGGGGCCACAAGGATAAACCTTTCAGTTAAAATGTTGACATTTTATTATTTGTTGCACATCTTCATGTCATCGCATTGCTATTAAATTCCTCATTTATAAATTTTGACCAATAAAAAATTTAAATATTAACTATTGAGTCTAAAATAGAGATAGATCATTGTTGTACAAACATTTCTCCTAAGTGGTTTAAGGAAAAATAACAAACTTTGAGACACTTATATTTAATTACTCTATGGCAATGGAGAATGGTTGCGTAAAAACTCAAGTAGTGTCTCTTTACAACTAAAGATCACAAAATTGTATCAATATATTTGCCAATATCTCAAACCGTTTTATAGAAATATATTTCATAAAAAGTTTTATTTTTTATTTTTAATAGTACTACAATTTTGCAATAATAAGTATTTAGTATGTCAACTTATCTAAGTCTTAACTTTCACTTGCATTTCAGGTTGCTCCACAAGGCCCTCTGGTGCTTACATATAAGTGGTTTTGTCTACTTGGTTTTCCTACTCTTCTTTAACAGTGTGTCCAATTTTCATAGGAAGGGCCTTTTAGCCAATACAAAATTACAACTCTCCTTTATTGACAAAATTGATAACTCTTTGATTGTTAATAATAATATCAGTGACCTGGCGGTCTAGGGGTAAGGTGTTAGACTTCTGTGCTGGCGGCCGGGGTTCAATCCTCGGTCCCGGCACAGATTTATCTGATTACCAAACCCTTCCTTCACCTCTGACAAGACATCTTGTGAATGTGAGGAATGCCAGGTCTCCACCGTGGTTCGGATTCCACGTTAAACTGTAGGTCCTACATTTCATCTCACAATCACCCTACCATTACACATTAGTGTAAGTGCGTATAACCCGAATGGGTAGTAAGACGCGGTGCTAATAATAATATCTATCAACGGTGATGGCTGCAGATTATGTGACTTTACATATGTATTGGGGGAAGCAGCTTTAGTAACTTTTCTAGCTTTTTTCCATGAAAATTGGACTGTAAAGCCAATATCACTCTTTTATGGATTAGAACAAAGGTCTCCAAACTACGGCCCGCGGGCCACGTCCGGCCCGTCACAAGATTATATCCGGCCCATTCAAAGATTTTATCAAAAAACTAATTGTTTCTCTTCGTTATTTCTTAACCACACAGTTTATTTGACAAGTCCAGTTTCTGTCCGCACGCATGCTTCCCTTCATGACACCAATTCAGAGTGCTTTCGGAATTGCAAACCCTCATTTTCAGTCGCAGGCGCCATTCCTTATACCTAAAATAGAACGGCTTGACTGTGACGATTTTTAGGTAGTCCCAAGTTTCCCAGCAGAGGGTTATAAAAGTAAAGTTTCGAAAGATGTTAATAATTAAAAAAAAAGTATATTGATTAATAATTATTATAAATATAATTTATTACATATACATTGATTCATATCTCACAGAGAAGAATTAACGTCAATCATTTTTATTAAACACTGACTGGCCTTCGAAAGTGGCATTTTTTACAGATGTGAATGGCCATATTATGACTTGAATCTAAATTTGCATGTTGAAACAAATTTTATTTATGATATATTTGCACATGCCAAGGCATTCAGGGCAAAAATAATGCTACTTGAAGCACAGGTGAACGTTACTTTGGCCTGCCAAAATGTGTAAAATATATTATGTGACCCGCATAGCAAAACGTTTGGAGACCCCTGGATTAGAAGCTATTGGTAGTGCTATTTGATAATCATGGATCATTGAAGCATAGATGTATGTGTATTAATATATTTTATGTGTTTCTTGCGGAAGGAGGATATGGGCTCTGCCCCAGACAGCACCACCAAGGATCTACAGAAATACAATTTCAGTATCGACGAGGATGTACTCTTGCACAACAAGGATGGTCGCTTCTACTTGGGTACTGTTGTTAAAGTGAGTTGGACATTACTAATCATGTATAGGAGTGTTGTATGTATATAAGATCGACCATTCGAACTTTTATAAAACACATTAAAAGACTAAACTGAGCTACAGCCAATGAAGGAACTTTATGCAACCACTCATTCAATCACTTGTCTGCCTTTCGACAAATATTCACAAATAGCCCCTTTTTTGGTGTACTTTTAAACCTCAATAACAACGCTTATTATGTCCTTAAATATGGCCAATTTCAACGCTGACTTGTTGATGTTGTCAGATTATTATCTACCCCTCACCTTAACAACCATGCGTGATCATTTTTCAACCAGTGGCTGGGGTATTGGTAAAATGATATTCTTAGGCAGTAATAATATCAGTATAAATTATATAAAGTATTGTTGAAAAGCTGAGATTTAACAAACTCATTTAATTTCACTACTTTTTTTTAACCTTGCCAGTGGTCACGTGGTGTAAGATATAAAGCTCACAATTAACTCTGATAAACTTTATATTGAATGTCTTAAATGTATTGTATGTTTTTTAATTTGAGTCTCTTTCGAGCTTGCTTTTTACAAAGCCCTAGAGAGTCGAATTGAGCTGCTGGGTTGAATAAATATATGATTTTAAAACCTAATTATGATAATAAAAAACAAATATGTATTACAGCAGAGTCTCGAAAACTCGACATTCCGTGTAACTTGACATGTGCACGGGCACGCAGTTGTTGGTGCCTATAATATTCGATACTGTACTGTGATTCATTCTTGTTTAGTAGACATGCATCTTATGCAAGTTCATTCGTATAACTCGACACCATCTTAGTCCACATTAGGTTGAGTTTCTGAAACTACTGTGATATTATTATTTTGAATGAAAAAATTAGATATATTTCATATAAAGACTCGTTTTTAAATAGTTTGAAAAAAAATCAAGCCTTAGAATTAATTTTTAAACATACTGTAATAATAATAGAAACTTTAATTATACTTGTGTGTTTGTGTTTTCCCTTATATTCTTTCACACAAATAGGGTAATTTCTTTTAAATTCTATCTTTACCTTCCTCATACCTACCTTATTAGTGTTATTTATATAGACATGTATATCATGAACAAGTTCTAAGACTGAAAAATTGAAAAATTAAAGTTTGCTTGGTTAATATATTTTTAAGTTGCTGATGACCAGTACATCATTGGTACAAAAAAGAGAATACAAGTGATTTTAATACATTTTTCAGGTGGATTTGGTTACTGAACAATGTCTACTCAAATTTGGAGACAACACAGAGAATTGGTCGTCTTTTAAAGACCTCACAAAACTCAAGCGGGCAAGCACTGATATACTGTGTGTCATTTGCAAGAAATCTCAACCCCAGCCAATCAATGGCATAGTAGTGTGCCATAGATGTGGCCGTGGATACCATCAGCTGTGCCACTATGTGAGTTCTCACCAATACAAGTAGTCTGGTAACATCACACTATTGAACATTTTTATTATTTAATACTATTGTGAAACTATCACTTTAATAATCTTTAATTCAACTAGTTCTCACAAAGCATATTAGTAAATTTTCTACCATTGACACCTAGATTTAGGTCACCAGAAAATAAAAATATTTTAATTTCATTATTGTTTCCAGCCTGTGGCCTAGGTCAGTTTTTTATTCAAGCCACATATTTTTCCACCACTGGCTTGTTAGGCCTGTCGTAGCTTAATATATATTGTAATATAACTTAAGATTAGGACAGTTACAACATCCATTCCCAGATCGTTATTTTATCACTATGAAAGGGTAAGCCCACATTTCACCAATGATAAATTTTCAACCATGCCGGGTTGGATTCAAACCCGGGACCCTTAACTTCGTATACAGACATGATATCAACTGAGCTACGCTGTCAGATTTGTTTACAATACTAAGCAAATTTATTGACAACAGAACCAAAGGCAGTATTTAACAAAAATTTTAAACTGGTTCTTTAAATAAACCTAACAGGATTTTAGAAAATGGGGCACAAATAAAGGTGAAAAAACATTACCACACATTCACATACAAATATTTTGTTGATTGTCAAACATATAAAAGAGGTTTGACAGTTTAAAAAAAAATGAAGGCTAAGCTCAGAAAGCATTTTATTTTTATTTTTTTAACATTTAATAGATCAGACAAGAATCTCACATCTTAACAAAATATTTAACTTATATAAAATCTTTTTATCTTTTGAAATAAAATCATATGGAAAAGTATTCCCTGTTAAGAATTCAAACGAGACACATTTTTCAAATGTTTAATTTCAGTTTATATTCTTTTTATAAATTAACTTTAAAATGAATCAAATTGTTCATACAATAGACTAAAGATATCTGATTTTAGACCATACAGTCAATATATACTAAATAAATGATAAGGTAAATCAACTTATATCTTTACTCACTATATTGTGTATCATATTGCTTTGGTGATCAAATATCTCTTCCATACACGAAATAAATATTTTCAGCCAAATATCCCCAAAGAATGTACAGAGGAAGATGCTCAGTGGCTTTGTAGGCGCTGCCTTGAAAAGGTACCGGGCAAATATCGAGAAACAAAGACATCCAAAAAAGAAAGCACCAGCATTCGCAAAACATGCTCCAGCAACCTTAGTCTACCAAGATTGGACAACCAGCCAGTTCAAACAGACAAACACACCTTGCCATATGATGTAAGTGTATACACTATATTTTGTTGCAGATTATTTTTTTAAATTTACTATTGAGAAAAATTGTTTTCTAACAATTACCTCATAAGGCGAAAAGAGGTTTTCCTTATTAAATAGTAATTACAGAAATTTTTATTTGATATCCTACAATAGATATTTTTGGGCCGTTATTGCGCTCCCTTACAGCAAGATATAATATATGGCTTACCTCATGAATAAATATTTAGGCCTAAACATAATGTCTACGTTTTTCAAAAAACCTTTTATAATTAATAATTTCATATAGTTTTTTTTACATATTATATAAATTTATAAAGTTATTACGCCTATTTACTAACATTGGTAAATACATATTTTCATTCACATGACCACATGAAAATCTAAGTAGAATATTTTTCTAAACTCAGAACAATTTAACCCGTACATTTGAAAACTGTTTACAAAACTATTTACATCAGTATGCATGTGAGCCACACTTATGTCTCACCATGCAGCTCGTACTGAACTGGCATTGCAATTAGCACATTAATGATATAATTCTATAAGGTAAACCTCTTTTCGCTTTATGAGGTAATTGTATTATATTTGGAAGAAGGTATAGGAAAGGTGGATAGAAACATATAAAAGGGGGACGAACACAATATGGCCGTTACAATGAAAAGAAGAACACAGTTCACACTTTACACTGCTGCCAATGAACAAAGAAGTAATGGTTGCCTCTTAAAGAAAATTGATCGTCACCGCCCAATCCCCCGACCCAGGTTTCATTCTATCGGAACTCATCGGGAGGAGTGTGAAACGCGCAACGTAACTCTCTTTTAGGAAGTTGTGTTGCGCATTTCACACTCCTCCCGATGAGTTCCGATAGAATGAAACCTGGGTCGGGAGATTGGGTGGTGACGATCAATTTTCTTTAAGAGGCAACCATTACCTCTTTGTTCATTGGCAGCAGTGTAAAGTGTGAACTGTGTTCTTCTTTTCATTGTAACGGCCATATTGTGTTCGTCCCCCTTTTATATGTTCCTATCCACCTTTCCTATACCTTCTTCCAAATATAATACAATTAGCACATTAAGTATGTGAACGTCCCATTGTAAATGTACTAAACTCCCAGTTCCAATAACTAATTATGGTTGATTTTTGTTGCCAACCTTATATAAAATTATAGAGGGAAATGTTATCTTTCCAGTGATATATGACACTACACTATCTATCAGTTAAAGCGAGAACTAGATCAAATCTGAAGAGACGACCTCATCGACTCTGGCACTTTTAATGGTGGTAGGCAGAGCCGATCAGATAGCTCGTGGCACTTTTAGCGATAGTAGGTGGAGCCGATCAACTCCATCATTTTCCTTGGCATTATTTCTTTTTCATTCTCATTAAGTGGTTGAGTGGCACAAAAATGAAATTGGCTGACAAGAAATTAGCTTTCTATTGATAATTTGCTAGAAATTTATTAGGATTGGTATTGAAAATTGTTCATTTATCACAATTTTTACTTTGTTCTTTTCAGTCGGATACATTAACGTGGGACTCACACCACAGAACAAACACAGAGCAGGTTTACTGTTACTGTGCACAACCAGGGGACTGGTACATGCAGATGTTACAATGTGGTCGATGCAGGCAGTGGTTTCATGAGAAATGTGTTCGCTGCTTGCAATATCCACTTTACTATGGGGATAGGTAAGCAATCTTGCATCTAGGATCACTTAATACTAAAAGCACTGGCTTAATCCATTAAACCAGTCAACAAAGAATTTCATTAAGCCTATGTGAATCCATAATTTTCAATTTAAAATCTGAATCCTTGTTCACTAAGATTGACTCTCATGCCTTAAAAAAATTAGTCAAATCCGAATCGAATTATTTATTTCAGCCTTACTATGATAATGTTTAAAAGCAAATCTGTGTTGAATATTTTACTATGTTAAATTTCTGAATCCAATTCAATAATAAAATATTTCAAAAAAGGTTGATAAATATTTTAGATACATTTTAGGTTTATTTTAAAAAAAGGCAATAAATAGCATTGATCTTAAAATATGAAAACTCAATAAATATCACATTACTTTTTTTAATCATGTGGAGGTTGATTAATATCTACTAAAAGGTGGTAGTAAATACTTATTACAAACCCACCAATGTTTACGATGACCTGAGATTTAAGTTGGTTTTTCTATTTTCTTCTACCACACAATTGATTTCAATTTCGATTTTATTAATTTGTTAAGCAAGTATGAATTATAAATTCAAAGCCAAATCCAGGATTTATTTAGATTCAAATTTTGAATCTAAACTGAATCTTCCAATATTAAGATTCAAAATATCAATCTTATACTTATGGTTTAAATTAGGAGGGATAGCCAGCACATTTACCTTGGTGATACTGGAGTAGAAATTGTTTAGATATAACACTAAAAAACACATAAACACATTTTAAGGACAAGCTTTCACTGTCACAGACAGCTTCATCAGGTCAGGAGAGTAGACTGATGCTTTTGGTTGAACTGTAAGGTTGACTGTCCACAGCTGACTGTTTTTCAGTTATGACATCACTGTATAGATAGCAGCACTATGAATAATGTTATATTGAATCTAATAATAAGTGTGCTGGTAGGAAGGAGAGGAATTATCTAAGGTTGAGGTTGGGGGCTTGTCTGGATTTGATGATATATTGATGAGTCAGTTCCCATATCCTTAAATGTGAAGGGTTGCATATTGCTTTGTTCAGGGATTTGACCACCTTGGTTGTGTAACAGTTATTAAAGTCACAATTATGGGTTTCGGCATGTGCTGCTACAGGCTTCTCTTTATTTTTCATGTTTGTGTCATGTCGATGACCATTCATTCTCTTTCTTAGTGTTTCTGTTGTGAGACCAATGTACTGTGCTTGACACTGGTTGCATTCCAGTTGGTTGATGAGGTTTTCAGAACAACCAGCCAATCTATGCAACTTACTTGTAAAACCCAAACTGCCGGAACCCACAATTCTACCCGAACCCAAACAAATATCAGGTTCCTTTACCTGCAACCGCACCCCCTGCAAAACCTGCACAATAAACCAACAAATTCATTCTCCAGCATCATAACTCAAATAAATTATCCTATAAAAGGCCACCATACTTGTGATTCTGAAAACCTCATCTATCAACTGTAAGGTCCTTACAGTTCAACCAAGAAATCAGTCTACTCTCCTGACCTGATGAAGCTGTCTGTGACAGTGAAAGCTTGTCCTTAAAAATGTGTTAATGTGTTTTTTAGTGTTGTATCTAAACAATTTCTACTCCAGTATCACCAAGGTAAGTGTGCTGGCTATCCCTCCTAATTTAAACTAGTATAAATTTAGTGAGATCCTGAATAAATGATGTTAAAGGTGCGGTATTAATCGGACGCTTGTTAAGAAAATGTTCCACTGCAGCCAGGCCATGAACATGAGGAATGTTGGTATATAATGAAACAACGTTGATGGTGAAAAATATGGTGCTTTGAGGTAAAGGTTGTGGGAGGCTATTGAGTATTTGAAAGAAATGGTTGGTGTCTTTGATGTGGGATGGTAGTCCGGTAACAAATGGTCGACATAGGCTGAAATTCTTTCTGTAAGGGATCTGCAGCTGGAGACACTAGGCCTTCCTGGTGGTGTGGTATCTTTGTGAATTTTTTTAAACATGTATAATTTAGGTGTTATTGGGTTTTTTGGTAGAAGAATCTGGCCCATGGGTGTGGAGAAAGGTTTTGTCGCTTGCTCTCTCTAGTGATGAGTTCTTGAAGCAGGTTAGTAAATTTGATAGTGGGATCACACTCCATTTTTTGGTATGTGGATTAGTCTGAAAGCTGTCTGTGCGTTTCTGCAATATAATCATCTTTGTTCATTACAACTGTCGTGGATCCTTTGTAGGCCGGTAGTATAAGGAAGGATGTTCTGATTTTGTTGGCTGGATTTTATGGCTTGGCTTATATTTTTGGCCAATCAGTTAGGCTTGTACATAACATTGGGGACTATAGAATTGCATTTACTGCTAAACTTATTCCATGGATTGTGGCACCAAACAATAGAGATATTTATTTTGGGTTCTTTAATATCCATGTGAATTGAAGAATCATCTTTCACAACTCTCATTAGAATTATTTAAGGCATACGACGTTCTAAGATGGTCTTATATAAAAATATTTTTTTGGTACAAGAACACCACTGACGACTTATATGATTACCAATGTTAAAATAATATAAGTGATCACTTCTTTCAATACACCTTAATTTTACATCCTGGTATTGTTTCCAGCCTTTGGGCCTGTGTCGGTTTTTTATTAGAACCATAAATTTTCCTACCACCGGCTGGCTAGGCCTGGCCTAGCTTCATATGGCTAGTAAATTAACTTAAGACTAGGACAGGCACAACATCCTGACACTAGCCATTAATTCTTAACTGAAAGGGTAAACCCACATTCCATCAATGATAAATTTATTGGCCATGCCGAGAATCCAACCCGGGACCCTTAACTCATTAGACAGACATGCTACCGACTGAGCTAAGGTGTAAGATTATTATTGTCATTGTTATTTTTAAGAACTTGAGATACTCAAACCATGACCTTTTTTTAACTTTTAGTTTTATATCATTAAAACAAACAGATTTCGGTACATTTTTGTATTTTAACAAAAACTCGAACAAAAAAATAATGGCAGTTACTCATTTTACCTAAGTACATATCTTTTAGATTAATTATTTTCTTTTTTAAAACCAATTTTGTACTAATTTGGGAATAAATAATTAAATTAAAATAGTTGGGAAACACTAAAATAACATAATGTAAATTATGGGGAAGGACATTTACTCTGAAAAGATGGTTAGGTTAGGCCTTGATGGAAAGCAAACAATTTTTTCTCTTTTAATTCACAATGTTTTAAACACTATTGTAGACTCAGCCCTTTAAAAGAATGTAATTGAAACAATTTCTCTACTGTTCACTCTTAGTCAATTTTATAAGCCAATCCAAAGCTTGGCAAAAAATGAATTTATGTGATTTTATTTGTTTAATTTTTTTCTAGGTTTTATGTGTTTGTGTGCGCACTCTGTAACTATGGCAAAGAATTTGTTCGGCGATTGGAAATGAAGTGGGTCGACATTGTGCATTTGGCTTTGTTTAACTTAACTATATTTCACGCAAAAAAGTATTACGATTTAGATTTGTCTATTATTCCTTATGTGAACACCCATTGGAATAGCTTTCAACTCCCACCAAAGGTATGTATATTTTTTATATTTTTTCCAATGTTTGGTTCTCTTATACTCTCATAGATCAATTAAGTACCTACATTTATTAGGGGTGTAGGTTTCTATTTAAATAAATGAAACTGGGGATATTCTAAATATGATAATACTCGGAACAAATACTAACGTTTATAATATAGACCATAGGGGTTAGCGACATTACAAATAAATAATCACCCCCAGAAACTAAATATTTGAACTGAGTAGGTATTCTTGTTTTCCATTAATCATTAAATATTAAATGGAAAGATGGGCAGGAATGGAAGAGGAGGTGCCAGACGACCCACAGAGTCAGAAACATTGGATGATGATGATTATTATATATTAAGTAGAGGTGTACCAATGCAAACATAGATGAATCGTTATTGGGTGATTGTTAGTACATCGATAATTAATCATAATCAGCGATTATTAAGTCAATTGATCGTGTGTGTTGTTGGTTATTTTTAAGTAAAATTTAAATCACAATTTTTTTAAGCATGCGTTTAGTGATCAAAATCACAAAAAAGCACTTGGATACATACTGCACCTGGGCTGCGGGCTATGCAAAGATTATATAACCAAATAAAGAAATATAAGTTCATACCATTGATAAAACTAACAATCTAATTCCAACTTTCGCCATTTGTGCATAAAATATATTTTTGTATGCATACAATCTTTTTTTATTAATTACATTAACTGTTAGCATTCTTTTAAGCATATTTCTCAATAGTTATTAATAAATAATCAGGATTAATCAGTGTGAATAATCTTAGCATGAACAATTATTTTAAATAATCGGTAATTGGTTCTACTCAATCGGTACACCTTTCATATTAAGTTGAACAATTAATTTTCTATTTGTAATAGATTCAGACAAGGGCACTTAAAAGTTTTACTAAAATTAAAGAATACTGAAACAGCTCACTTATATTGATTTCGATTTATCAACCCATTACTCACAAATTAACTTGAATCTTTGACATAGTTTCTTCTACTAAACATTTCATACTATCGTCAAAACTTGGTGTTTAGATGAGACAAACTCATTTACTTAAAAATATATTTCTACTATAGGTATTTAATATACACATTCCAAGCCAAGTGCTTATATTAGCGTAGAAGCTTAGAACAAGCTTCTTAGGTGGAGGGGTGGGCCATGGTGTGACCTTCTTAAGGTCAGGTTTATTGACAATGGGAATGATGAGTCCTATATGGGATTCTTTTTTTACATTATTGGTGTTGACATTTATTACAGCTGTGTTAAAACCTCTCTAAGAATTTATATTATTTGTAACAACATTTCTACAACTCATATATTTAAAAAGAATACAAGCGAACAATTTAAGGAAGGAAACTATTTTAACATTATTAGGAAGGGCCCTGTTTTAATTTAAAACCCACCGTCCATGACTCTTCTCCGATGCAGCATCAGGTATGTTTATTTTGATAAGAGTAGCCTAATTTATTTAATGAGCACCAATTGTAATAAAATATTTATCCAAATGTTGGTCAATCTTGTTTAGTACACTCTTGACTATAACTATTATAATCAATTTAAGATTGTTGCAACTATACCTAAAGAGTTTACTAAGATTGGTATAAAGTCATCTGATTTATTTTTACAAAACTTTGGCCTGGATTATTTTCACTAAAGTTTTTCTCATACTCTCATGTTAAAGTGGGAATTTTTTTTCTAAAATACTCTCCGACCCTAAATATATTTTAGTTGTCACCTTGTTAAATAGATAAATTAAAAAATCTAACAAAGGTACTTTTTTAAATCTCTCCTCGGCCAAGTGCTTAATTCCATCTTACATGGTTGTTTGAGATTTTATTATTATTATTATTATTATTTTCAGATTCTTGATGTTAGTGTTGAAGAAAGAAGAGAAAATATTTTAGCTGTATTGCTAAATAATAGGAACAGGTTTGTAATAAAAGAAATGTCATTCAATAATAGATAACTTTGATCATGATAATCTTGCCAAATAAAAACAGTCCTAAAAGAACTCATCTCACCCTGGCACAAATATTATATCTAGGTAGATAATACAACTCAAACTAAGCACCACATCATAGTGTGACAACCTGGTGAGATCTCCACGTAAAAACAGTGAAATTAAAGACCACCAATTTAGAATCACTTTATTTTTAATTAGACATCCTGTAGGTTGTGGTTAACCCAGGGAACACTATAGAGATATTTCACAATACATCCTTAAAAGTAGTTTAATAAAATACATAAAGAAAATATGCTTGAACTAATAACTATTTTGTTATAGTCATTATTTCTTTGTTGTAATTGGATGCATATTTTGTAAACATGTTCCTATAAATACTAACACATTTTAACCTCTTTGCTCTTAACACTCTTCCTTTAAATCCGTTAGCATAATTTTTTAGATTGTTTATAATTAGGAGGGATAGCCAGCATACTTATGTTAGTGATACTGGAGTAGAAAAGGTTTAAATAAAACACTTAAACACACACTAACACATTTATAAGGACAAGCTTTCACTGTCTAGATAGTTTCTTGCAGTCCAACCAACTCTCTCGACCTGAAGAAGTTGTGTGTGACAGTGAAAGCTTGTCCTAAAAAATTGTTTTTTAGTGTTCTCTTTAATCAATTTTTACCCCACTATCAGAAAGATAAGTGTGCTGGCTATCCCTCCTAATGTTAACCACGATAATGGTTAACAAGGTGTCTACCATCCGGGAATCAGTCGGGAATTTGAAGTGATCGGGAAAAAACAGTAATAAGTCGGAAATTTGGTAAATCACAATAAAAATCCGGGAAAATGATATTTTACTCAAAATATGAAATACGATAATCAGTAAATTATGTCATTTTTTTTGTTTGTAGCTGTGTAATATATTTTTAATTCCTAGTAAACAATTTTAATTCAAATTTTAAAACTTATTATTATTATTTAAAAAATTATTAATAGAAAAATGAGGGTGGAAGGGGGGGGGGTGCGAGTTAGGAGGATGTGACATACTTTTTAGTCGGGAATTTTAGGAAATGATCAGGGAAAAGGTCGGGGATTTCATTGGTCAAGTTGAGTAGACACCATGGTTAAGTACCTAGTACTATATTCTGAATAACCTTAGATTGTTTATAGAACACTTCTTTTCACATACCTAACTCCTTTGTCACACTGGTTGATTTATCATTGCAACCTGACAAGAAGTGCATTCAAGCCTCTTTCTTCCTCTGATCTGAGTGATCAAATTCTGCTGAGGCAGCTGCACGTTTGTGCACAGGTTCAAATGCGGGCGAGAGATCAAGAAGCGCACGACCATCTGGGGCCTGAGAATGAGGGTCCCTCCTCCTGCCCCTGCATATGGACTACCCAGTATCCGGCCAATCAACGATGCAATCCTCAAGGAGAAATGGATCTGCAACAAGAGACTTAAGTTCCTACCACCTTCTCTCAGGTGTGATGGCATGAGGATATCCCTAGAACTGTGGTGGTATATTATAGTCATTTTGCAGGTTTCACTCCTCTTTGTTTGTGGCACCGCGTCTTACTACCCATTCAGGCTATATGCCTATGCACTAATTATACTAATGGGTTAGGGACTAGGAAGGTTTAATTGCGAGCCATATTTGCATGAAGGGAGAGCGAATAACCATTAAGGAAAAACCACCCTCAATGCACCTTAGTGGATTAGAGCATGCGGCCATCGAAGCAGGTGGTTTCATCCCTATGCGGCTACATTGCATAGGGTATGACTTATGCAGTACTCACCTTTAACAGTGGTTGTTGCTTTGGACAAATAGAATCTAAATAAAGTGAACATTTACCATTGTTGGTTGAACAGCAATTAATTTTTATATTCTCTAAAAGTATTTTCAAGGTATATGTAATAGCTAAACTTTTCTCTAAACTCGGTATAATAATTTTATCTCTATAAGGAAAACCTATTTTCGCTTTATGAGGTACACTTGGTTATATTTGGAAGAAGGTACAAGAAAGGTGTTGGAAACATAACGTTCCTTTAAACTTTTCTCTTCGTCTATTTTATATTAATTTTAGCAATTTTATTGTATTTGCCATTTTAAATTGCTCAAACTGAGTACTATAGATTACAACTACCATAATTTTTATCTTTCACACTTATAACTCAAAGTGTGTTGTGTTACATCTCAATGCTCTAAATGAATTAAATTAGTTAGGAAATAACATCTCGATAAATAGAACCTTTGGCTTGGCGCGCCAATGCTCTACCACTTAGCTGTATAAGATTTGTCCTATGCTCAAGGTCATTTTTCACTCATGGTTTAAGGTGGTATTCTTAGATAGATATGGGGATGCATCACCTACTTGAGCTATAATTGAACCACAGCTGCTGGTGGCACCTCAGTGTAAGTGTTTTTGCTGCCTCTAATATAATATTCAATAATATAAGGTTAGGCATATATTTAAAGTCTCATACACGGTTACATCTGTGCCAACTAGGACTCCGCGACTACTCAAATTTTAGAGTATTCAAGCCAGGGGCGGCTTGTGAGAGAGGGCTTTGGGGCTCCACCCTTTCTGTAAGATAAAGCAAAAGAAGTAAAGAGATGCTGAGGTTATGCGATATGCAACACACAGATCTAACCTGTTCATAGCTATCAGTTGGATTGCATCGACACAGCACACACTGTGTGAGAGACAGTTTCTTTTTGAGGTGTCTCACAGTTTCATTCATTTTGGATTGTTTTTAGCAATTATAAAATAATAAAATGGATCAAATAAGACATTGCATTTAGATATGGATTCAATATAAATTTTCTCTTACCCTACAAATCCCGAATCAAAGTCTTAGACAACATGCTAAACATTAAATTTTAGTTTTTTTATATAGAAAATAAAAATACTAACTTTTTTTTACATCCATAACTGTAGCTTGAGTTGTTATTTTATTCAAGTTAGTGTGCCACTATTAGGCAGCATAATGTCTCCAAATAGAAATTATTTTTGAAATATTAAAAAATACATATTTTTAATATTTAATTTCTAAGCTCAGAAGTAATAATTTCATTTATGCATGTTTCAGTTCTCTAATGTCTGGAAAGTGTCAATTAGATGCTAGCGCTGTCCTAAACGGCCACACCAGCCCACTGAAGACTGCCTCCACGTCGATGATTCCACTTCCAGACAGTGCTGTGCACTCTCACATGTTGCACCAGCCCTCTAGTAGCGGCACCCAACGACACACAGTGAACGGCCTGCCCTCTTCTCCGGCCGGAGTCAAACTGTTACATATCGACAGACCAGAGAGGCCTGTAGCATTGTTAACTGGGGATAAGGTACTTCCATAGTGTTTACATTTATTCAGTAATTAATATTTATTGCACAAAGTCAACTCCACTATTCTTCGAATCCGAATCTCAAATTTACCTTTGAATGTCAAATTTGAATCCAAATCTTGGAAAAAACTTTGAACTTAAGAGTAAATATAATAGGATGATAGAAAATAAGAAATAGCACCGTATTTCACCACATAGTGGTCGCATCTTGTTTTTCAGTCCAAAAATTTATTTATAACATTTCATCGCATAATTGTCACATGGTATAGTTTTGTTGGTCACGTCGAATTTAAAGGTAAATAGAGGCAAGCTACCTCCTTCCACCCCCACCCCATTTTATTTCCATGTACCATTACATATCTGTTTACCTTGGGACACTGTAAGTCTATAAATCTCAGCGCAAGCACATTGTCAGGTGTATTTTTGAAAGCTGAACTGTGTAGTTTGTATCAAGGGGAGTGGATATACAGGCAAAGCTATCAAGCGTAAATAACATAATATTATTAAAAAAACACATCTTCACCCGCAAGCTAAACCAGTAATTGTCTGTTAAGGGTTAAATTAATGTGCAAATCTGTGGGTTTTTTTTCTTCTTTTTATTCACGAAGACGTATCTGTCGGTGTGAAGGAGAAATACAATTTGCCAAAAGTTGCCAGCTGATTTAGTGTTGCTATGAAAAGTGCTGGTAATGAGAAATCACAGTGCACGGTAATGCTTGCCGTTACAGCTGATGAAAATAAATTAATTGACTTTCTGGGTTAAATCATTTTCAAGAGGAAAACAACCCTTAAGGGAATACAATTTCCTTGTGTAATACATGTACAAGTACAAATAAAGTGTTGGAAGGACCTGGGACTCATGGTGGACTAGGTTATAACTGTGTAGCCAAAGATTGGGCACACTTTTGAATCAGCTGGTTATCCTAGTTTTAGTTAGTTTATGCGAAGCAACTTTTCTATAACCATAAGACTTACAATGTAAATTGGTAGAAATAAAGAAAAAGGAAAAATAAACTAAAAAGAGTAAATTTAATGAAGAAACCCCAACTAGGCAAAGAGGAAAAATGTGGTAAGAGTCCAATGCACTAAGATCTTCTTCCTTCTATATTCTATAGTAGGTGTAGTCACACACACATTTAAACACTAAGAGTAATATTTCAGCATTGTTGCCTTTATCAAACACAAGGAAAGAAAAGGGAATATACTTGACACAAATACTGGATTACTCCATGGAATGGAATTAAGTAATAAATTTTTTTAAACCCTTCTAATAATGCTCATGTCCCACTCTTTTTTTTCACAAAAACTAGACATAAAATATGCGATGATTATGTAGTGAAATACGGATTAAATGTTAATATTCTTTATTATAATCCATTAATTATAACATTCTGTGCCATATTAAATTGCTGGTTTGGTTTTTAAGTTCATCCTAGAATTATAACTGGTTCTGAACCACCAATAAGCAGTATTAAATCTCTAAAACATGTTTCCCTTGAAACATTGAATATATAAATATTGTTTTAAGCCTTTAAGTCTCAAATCTGAAATTTTCTTGAGTTTTGAATATCCTTAAGTATTTAAAAGTCTAATCTCTAGAAATAACCTTTGTTAATATATTTATGAACTTTTGGGAGTGCACTAATTTATCTTGATAAATTTGTCAGTCATTACTAACCGCATTTTTGTGTATAGATCAATATTAAGTTTTTAGATTTCATTTTTGTTTTCAGATATAAATCTTAAAGGACCTAAACCATTTAATAGTATAAAAACTTAGAAAAACACATTTATTAGTCTACAAACGTAGAAAAATATTCAGCCCACTGTTATTTATTTAATGGGTCTTGGAGGAGTGGGGGGGAATAGTTTTGTTTATATCTCACTATTGTCAAGAATCTGACTTATTTGTACAGAGTCCGACACCTTAGCTCACTTTAAAGCACACCTGTCTACTGAGCTTGGGTGTTGTGTTCTGTATTTAAGTTGGTTTATAAGTGGTGTGCTAATATAATCAATTGGATCAGAAAGTACACGTCAGATACCTCAAGTATATATATATTTTTTGTTTGTGTATTTGAACAGGGATTTTTAACAATATCAAAACATTAGGTTCCTTTCACACATTCTGATTTTCAGTCGGCCGACCGAAATCTGGCATGCAGAAACATATTGAAATATATGGCTCCTTTCAAACATCCGATTTAGCGATCGGCTAGAAAATAGTCGGCCAGCGAACGGGTAGCAGTCGAATTGAACCTCAATTGCTGCCATAGGGCAGTCACGCATTGTTTTAAATGGGCATGTTTACACAGGCCGGTATTTAGTCGTCCAACACCCTCCTGAACAAACACAATTGCTATACGGTTGGTGGTCGAGTTGCATATGAAAATGAGTTATATTGATGTAAATACTGAATAACTGATTTAACTCTATAAGGAAAACCTCTTTTCGCTTTATGAGGTAATTGTATTATATTTGGAAGAAGGTACAGGAAAGGTGGCTTAATTTATCTAGGGATTTGATTATTAGGTTTTGAAAATATAAACTTGCTTGGGGAAAACAATAAAATGTATTAGGCGTAGAGGAGGGGGACTAGATAAGTTAAGTGCACTAGCTTTTACTAAAATACTTGCCGTCCGGCAAGAATATGAGTAAAATCAATTATATTTGCTTAAATTGTCGGGCGGTTTGCGGTTGGCTGATATCGTTCGACCGAAAACCAGAATGTGTGAAAGGAGCCTTATAGTCTTCATCAACTGTTTCCAGCTTGGGCCCGGGTCAGTTTAATAGAATGCCTCCATCTTCCTCTATCCCTTTTCTTTCACCATTCTTTTTCCTTTGAACACTTACAATCTTCTCCTCTCATAGCACATTTTAAGTTATCCTTTCCCCATATCTTTCTTGGTCTCCCCTGTGATCTTTTTCATACATGCCCATACCATCTTAGCCTTCTTTCTTCTATCTCATGTAATCCATGTATACCTTATCTTTCCCAGATAACTTCATTCCAAATCTTGTTCATCCTCGTGACAGCTAACATACTTCTTACATTCACTGTCCATGTTTGTGTTACGTGACTATGGTTACAAAGTACACCCTATACAGTTCTTCCTTACACTTCAAGGGCACTTAATTTCTCCATAGCATATCTAAAACAACTTCCCCTGCTGACCTTTCATTAGATCCTCTTTGCTCCCACCTTCCGCATCAATCACACTTCAAGGCAAAGGGTGGGAGTAGTAATATACTATAAATAGAGATGGGTCTAATCCACTATTTCTCGAAACCGAATCCTAGCAAATCGTTGTAAATTTTAATGATTTACAACTAGACCTACATTAGACAATATAGGCCTAAACTGTGAATTAAGATTTATTTCAATCATGCTTTCAATTTTAATCACCCTCTAACCCCCTCGCAAAATAAAGGTTAAAATCCAGCCAAATTAAACAATCTAGACTCATATTATTGTTTAAAAATCAAATCAATCAAAATTTGAGTGTCTTTTAGCTATTTTTAAAAGTGTTGTTAGAATGAGTTTAGTTTATAATAAATATGTGAAATAAACAGATTAGGCCTAGTTAAGCTTTGATCAACTTTAATCATCATTAAAGGATATTTTATTGTATTAAGATAGCAAAAATAAAAATACAAAAGGCTATTTTTAATAAATACTAAAACAACATGCTTAGCAATTAAACATACATTGGAAATAGTGAAGTCAATAATACCTAAGTTGTTTTATTATTTTCTTATATATCCATTATCTATTTTCACATAGGAAACAAATATATTCGATTCTTGCGATATATTGATTTCTGAGAATACATTCTATTTAAAACACAAACATATTGTCGACTACAATATGTTCATTCCCATTTTATAAGGCAGGACTACATTTGAATATTTCTACAATTACTTCAATAACATATTTAAAAAAATAATAAACTCTAAGTTAAAATCCATTTAAAAACAAATAATGGATTAGCAAGTCGTTATTTAATCCTTAAAACTCGAGAGCGCTTACTAAGTGATCAGATTACCTGAATCGATTTTAAACAAACAATCGATATACGATACATAGGCCGGTAGGCATAAATAAACAGTTTTATCGCTGTCTGACCGTTGACAGTATTTATTTTTTCATGAAATCCAACAAAATGTCTAACTTAAGGTTCGTATGCAATAAATTGGGGTTCTTTGCGTGGTTGTAGATAATTAAAACAAGTTGGATAGTAAGAAGTAACAGTATCTTTATTTTAATCATCACTCGGACGAGTAAACATAATATACGTCATGGTGGCTGACTATAACGTGTATAATGGCGGCTGTCTTTGTATCATGTGTAATGTGTTCTTATTTCTGTTTAAAAAAAAAGCCGTAATTTGTTTTATTTATTTTGGGTTTATTTTTAATTCTAGTTTTAATTTTCAGTTTTTTAAGAGTTTTAATGTGTTCATTAAAATATTTACAAGATTGTTCGTGAGGTGAAAGTTTTAGAAGTGAGCATGTGCCGAAACGGTCGAGTCCAAGTTTCCCATACAGGTGGGAGGGTAGGGTACTAGGCACGTAAGATTTTCCACACCTAACAATTATTTTTATGTTTTAAATAATATTTTATTCATGTTTATCTCTTTTCTTCGACAAAATAAATATGGATTAAGTTGTGCTTTTCAGGTAGGCCTAACTGAGTAATTTTTGAATTTAAGATATTATGCTTTGGTAATGAGGTGAAAGATTCGATCATTGAATCCTGTAAAACACTGAATCCTCGAATCTCGAATACTTGTCAGGATTCGGTGAATTCGAAGATTCGATCGAGTGGCTCATCTCTAAAGTATAAATGCCTAGTGACTTGGGAATTTATTTTTTAAAAAGACCTAGTTAATATGTAAGTGTTAGGGAAGGAACCAACCTGAAAGGATAGCTGGGCTAGGCCTTGATGGACGTTATAAACTTTATCTTCATTTTTTCATACATACTTCCATCTTTACATCACTATTCATAATTTATTTCTGATAAATATTTAATTTTCTTCTTGTGTGTATGTTTTTACTGATTAGGGAATATTTCTGGAAATAAAATTATTAGCGATGTCACAATACCTGTTTTTCTCGATTCCAATTCTTAAGTTCAACCTCGATTTTTCGAAACATTTTTTTCAACTTCTTAGCATAGCAAAGCAAACCAAAAATGTAATAGTAATAAAAACCATTCATTTATAGTTTTAACACATGAAAAGATCTGTTTCACCAAGTATTAAACCACTTACATAGTTAATAAAATGTCAGGAATTACTGTAGCATTTAACCATATATTTTTACCTACAATCAAATCCTCACTGAGTCAAACATTTTTAAATAATTAAAATAGGTCAAATAAACTAATTGCTGAAAACATGTATCTTTTAAATTCACCAAATAAGTTGTTAATTGATTCTACATAAACGGCAAATAAACTAATATAAGAGATAAACCGATTACTATTCATTCTGAATTTTGCCGTTTTCAAAGTTGCCAGTTCATTGAGAGCTAAGAATTGATGTATCGAGAATTGTAATATTAAGATCAGTTCTTTTGATACTAGTAAGAGTCGAGGTATCCGAGAATCGAGTTTGAGATCTCTTAAAAATTATGAAAAATAGTGAGATGATGGGCGTGGGTTGACATAAAAAATGGAGTGGTTTGTTTATACCAATGCCTAATCCTACCATTCTTTCAAAAAAATGTATTAGTTATGATAATGTAGAACTTCCCACATGCAGTACTGATGCCGCTGGTCTATTCCATCAGCAGTTTCAACCCCTGTGGTATATATTACATAAGAATGAAAGGGAGATTTTTAATTCACGTTCTGCTAGCTACCAAAAATATCTGTCTACAGGTCTGTATCAAAAGTTTTGATTATTGTGGTGGTGGCTTTGTGAAGAAATCCACTCCATTCCCTTCAACCAATCGGCTTGCAATAAAGTATACATCGCTTAGAAAAAGAAATTTGAAAGAAAGAAGTGAAAAGATCCTGAAACGATTTAAACTTTGGAAGCGGATGAAGGATTCAATGACCCGCAAGAGGATTTCAAAGAATTTACTTAAAAAGGCACTAACAAAGGTAGATATTTCAGATCACTACACTTGTTTATGACTTGTCAATTCAAAGGGAAAACTTGATTTTCATCGTTTTTAACTACATTTACAAACCTAATGTACAAATTTGATTACCATAACTAAACAAAGGGCATTACAAATGTTATAATATGTCATTAAATAAACATGATAGAATTTTAGAAAATTATATAGATTGCAGGTGTTGGTAGGGGTGCAGTAAGGATTAAGCATGGAATAGTAAAAAATATCTAGGTTGAGTGGTTTAAAGTCCATTTGTGTGCCATTTCCTATCTTTGATAATAAAATGAATTAGTGCCTAATGGCTTGAAAATGTATAATAAGACAGTGTAGTAGAAACACTGTACAATAATGTAAAGTAATTGATAGTGAAGGAAGCTAACTGAAAGAATAGTTAGGTTAGGGCCAGATAGGGAAAAAAAAAGCACTTTTCTCTTAATTTCTTTCCTTCCTAAACTATTGGACTATTACACTTCATACAGTAGTAGGAAGTAGGCGGAGCAAAATCTTCGATAGGGTGCCTCCCAGGTGGCGTCTAGAGGGATGCTCGCTGCCGCCGATCTGGGAACTATTAGATCCAGAGGCTGGCGGGGCAGGCTACCAGGGGCATAGAATATCTGGGGCAGACCAACTAGTAGGATATAAAAATTATAAAGTAGGAATTTAGGACAACTAGCTTAGGTGTTATTTTCCATACTCAACTATTGTAAAATTAGACAAATAGGTTGAAGTAGTAGACAAAACATTGTAAGAAGAAATAGGTCCTGAGTTACATACTAGGTATCATATTTGGAAGAAGGTATAGGAAAGGTGGATAGAAACACATAAAAGGATGACTAACACAATAGGGCCTTTACAATGAAAAGAAGAACACAGTTCACACTTTACACTGCTGCCAATGGACAAAAAGGTAATGGTTGCCTCTTAAAGAAAATACTAGGTATCAGGAAAGGTATGCAAGGATAAATAAATAAATTAATTAATTACACTTCACACATTCACTATACCCACTATCAATTACTTACATCATTGTACAATGTTTTAAAAATGAGGTGGCCCAATGGCTAGATAATTTTATAATAAAGAAAATTAATAAAACTAAAGAAAAAGGAAAAATCAACTACTAAGAATAAATTTGATGAGGAAAAATGTGGGAAGAGTCCAATGCACAAAGGTGACATCCTCTTCCTTTCTTCTGTCTTCTATAGTAGAAGTAGTCACACACATTTTAACACAAATATCATAATATTTCGGCATTGTTGCCTTTATCAAACACGAAGAAGAAGAAAGTACAAATAACACAAACAATTTCTTTTTAAAAATTCAAAATGGAGTAATCCATTGTTTGTGTTATTTGTACTTCTTCTTCTTTGTGTTTGATAAAGGCAACAATGCCGAAATATTATGATATTTGTGTTAAAATGTGTGTGTGACTACTTCTACTATAGAAGACAGAAGAAAGGAAGAGGATGTCACCTTTGTGCATTGGACTCTTCCCACATTTTTCCTCATCAAATTTATTCTTAGTAGTTGATTTTTCCTTTTTCTTTAGTTTTATTAATTTTCTTTATTATAAAATTACATCATTATACGGTGTTTTTACACTGTATAGTCTTCTTTGATGTAACATATCACATTAGTTTATGTTGAAGGATTTTAAGACCTTCCCTTATTTATCAGTCCTTGAAGTTAAGGTTATTAGAGGAGGCATGTGTTGAGATTTGTCTGTGTTCTTGATCTTGGTGTCAAATGTTGTTCGTTCATACATTTACAGGGAGTTTTATTAATGAGGCCAATGCATTGTTCAATTGGGTTAACAAATCACAGGTATGACTGCCTTTGAAAGGATTGATGGAGCTAAGTTTCAATGCTAGAGAAGTTGGGGTGCTGGTCAATATATTTTGCATGTTTTGCCAGGTCAAGAACCTGGTTGTGATTTGGTGAAAGTTAGCCCATTCTCAGCTTTGAGCTTAGGGTGTACAAGAACATGTACACAAGGACCGCTGATTCTTTCATAATAATGTTGGTTCAGTTGAATGCTTCTAATATGGTGAAACCTGGTTCTAACATTTTGTTAAAATTTGGTAGGCCGTTGTAGTACTTAAGTTACTAGAGGTAGTGTTTAGTTTTTCGGATTTAAGAATTTGTGGCATTTCAGCTAGTCGAAGGTTATTTACGAGATTTTGAGTGTCCTCTCTTTGTAAAATTGTCTTTCTAGGTGGCTCTAGAGTCATTCTGTGTTTTAACAGAAGCAGTAAGGAAAATGCAAGGTTATATAGTTTGGCATTGAATCAAAGTTTAGATATTTTTGTCTGTGAGGCTTTTAGATGTTCTGAAGTTTTTATGGCATCTAATAACCTTCACAAAAAGGAATGTCACCTGCATGTTGGATTTATTTAAAGTAAATTTCAGAGCCAAAAAGGGGTTGAAGTTTTTTTTTTTTTAAAGGTTAGACCCTCATGGCTAGCACAAATATGTCATAAATGAAATGAAACCAGCAGATTTGTTTGTTGATTTAGAGGTCAAGAAATGTAGTTTAAAGTTTACCCATGAACAGATTGGCATAAGAAGGTGCCAGCCATCTTTGTATTCATTGTTCTACCTCTGTTAAAAAAAATTGTCTGGCTTGAGTTAGATTTTAAATGGAAATGTTCACTTTGCATTAGAATAGTTTTCATTGTTTTTATTGTAGCTTGATAAAAATATATAAAATTAATGTTTTTACATCACATTTTAATGTTAAAGTAAATGTATGGTGAAATTTCATTAATTTGTGATTTTCCTTGGTTCCATAGTACACCCAAATACAATTTTCAAACTCAATTTTTTTTTAAATTAAAAACTATAAAAGTACTATGGGGCTGTGAAAGATTGTATTCCCACCCCCCCGCCCCTTAATGTATTAACAATATTTTTCTCTAGGATTTATCAATAATTCATACTATCGTTCTTTCAGAAAATTGCTATTTGGAAGTCAAGGCGTTTTCTACACTAAGATAGAATTGTCATGTAAATATATCACCTTTTTTCTACCTTGTCAAATTTAGTGTAGCACCTAATTAATGTGTTTAAACATGTTCTGTTTTTACAGCAAAAGAAGAAAAAACTTAAGCAGACTCCTACGCCTTATCTCTGTTTGGAACAGGACAATTCTCTACCTCCCGTAATAAATACTAATAACTCTCCAGCAGCCCCCATAACTCCAATTAGCACACCTACTCGTACACCGACGCCCACCCTTCCCCCGGCCACTGGTAGCTCACACTCTGCACCACCTTCTGTCAGCTCGGTGTCTTTCACTCCTGCTACTCCCGCCACCACTCCCACCACTCCTGGTGACACTAGTGGGGATGAGACATCCTCTCGCGGAACTCTAGATTCTTACATACCTCCGCCAAAGGACTTTGAGGGAAAAAATAACCCATTCCGAAGTTTGCCAGACCTTTTACAATCGCCAAATGGACTCAATGTAACGGCGACATTATTCAACACTGTCCCAACATCTTCTGTCGTTAACCCGAGTCCTTCGAGTACTCCCCTCCCCTTAACGCCTGTACTTCCCCTCCCTCCACCGGCAAGACCAGCCAAACGACAGTTAAGCGAAAAGGACATTCGCATTGACAGGAATGGGGATGTGAAGCGCCGCAGACAAAGACGCACAAGAGCCAGTTCTTCTGGTGGACTCACTACTTCTGGCAGTGCTAGTAAAACTGCCACATTTGTTCCTGCTCGGCCTGATGAAACATGGGCTGGTGCTCCCACATCTGTACGAACTCTTAGAAGCATGTACAATACTGGTGCTGCGCCGTCCACATCTGGTTGCACAAACAATCAGGGAGAGTATGTTTTGAATGGACGACGGTTAAGGGCAGCTCCCAGGTTAGAAATGAAAGCTAATGATAAGAAATCAATACCCCCTCCCCCGCCTGTTTCAGTCAAATCCTCTCCCATGAAACAAAGCCCGGTGGAAATCTCCCTTGTTGATCTTAAGTCCTCAGTGAACTTGTTTTTTGGTGCGGCCAACAGGATTGCCGCAGGAGAGAAGTTTTCTATGAAAGCCAAGAGGACCTTACCAGATGGAAAAGTTCAGTATCTAATTGAGTGGGAGGGACCTCCAACGTAACGTCAGTAATCACAAGTTAGTGTAATATTTGTACAGAGCAATTATGTAGAGTTGAAAATTTTGAAAGAAGACAACATTTATCGTATGTATAGTGTGTAGATTAAATTGTAATATTGTGTGAAAAGCTATTTTCATTTATGTATACGTAAACTGTGCTATTTATAGAAGTTAACTATTGCTCAATAGCTGGCTAAATGTAATTATATGGCAAAATAATGATAAGGAAAAACCAAACAGCTTTTGTAGTAGCAAACAAGTGAAGTAGAAATGTTTTTTCTTAAATATTTTTACATATAAAAATTTTCTCATACTATTTATTACTAGTGACCAGTTATATTTAGTAGTTAATTTGAAAATTCTTTGAATGTTTGGGCAGCAAAACATATAGGTTCAAAGTCAACAATAATTTATCAGTTTCAGAGGTGGGTTGAATCTGAATCTCAAATTTTCTTTCAAATATCGAATCCAAATTATAATCCTTGAATCTTAATAAATGTACGATTTCACTTTTAAAGGGAAAATATTTAAAATCGAATGTAGAAACAGTTGATTAAGACCTGGTGTTCCTGACTAATTGTATGTTGTTTATCCCAGCTTTTTACTTTTTTATTAATTTTTTTATGTTACAGTTTTTTACTTTTTTGTTATTTTGTTATTCTTCCAGCTTCACCAGTTTTTATAATTTCTCTGACCAATAAATTGCTTAAAATGGTTATTGAAGGCAAGGTTCTTAAAATTGTATTCAAGATACTTTTTTTTATAAATTTTTACTATGGGTGTGTGAAATCCACTTTTTTTTAATTTGAAGCGAAGTAGAATCAAATGTATGACGTCATATTTTAAGCCAAATTGAAGTTAAAATATTTTTTTGCTAGTTGTTTTATGTTTTGAAAAATATATTATCATTTACATATATCTTTATAGCCAAAAAATTACTTAGAAAATGTTTTGTTGCTTAATGTTTTGTAATATTTGATTTTATTCTGATGGGTCCAGTCACAACTTTAAATTCAATTGCTTCAGATTGTTTTTACGTATTTTAATTCTTTTTTAACACCTCAAAATGGCAATAATTGACCATAAATTGAGTACTTTAGCTGTCAATATTTTTATTGGTGAAGCTTACATTTTTCAATATTTGATAATTTTAAAACTGTTACTAAACAGAATTTTAACACCGACTAGTTATTTAACTACCACAACGTAAGCATAGATAAAAAGCATGTAAGTAAATGTTAATATATTGTATTCACTTTTTGCCAACATAATTTTGTAAAAGATAAAAATACATTCAAAGAAAATAACACCATCGTCACTGATATGAAGCAAAGAAAGCACTTTAGTTGTGCTATAATCGCAGCTTGCGTCTAATGTTTGCTCCTTAATATTCCATCTCTTTGGAATTATCTGTGACAAATTTACAATTGCATTTTGACACAGAAGTTTTTCATAGCTTCTTCGCATTTTCTTTATTATTCAAAATGGCAGATACAGAAAGTTGGAAACGAAAACAGAATATAATTTATAATTATTATCAGATTATATTTGGAAGAAGGTATAGGAAAGGTGGATAGAAACATATAAAAGGGAGACAAACACAATATGGCCTTTACAATGAAAAGAAGAACACAGTTCACACTTTACACTGCTGCCAATGGACAAGGAGGTAATGGTTGCCTCTTAAAGAAAATTGATCGTCACCACCCAATCCCCCGACCCAGGTTTCATTCTATCGGAACTCATCAGGGAGGAGTGTGAAACGCGCAACGCAACTTCCTAAAAGAGAAAACCACAAAAAACAAAAGGGAGATAAATTTTCTTTAAGAGGCAACCATTACCTCCTTGTCCATTGGCAGCAGTGTAAAGTATGAACTGTGTTCTTCTTTTCATTGTAAAGGCCATATTGTGTTTGTCTCCCTTTTATATGTTTCTATCCACCTTTCCTATACCTTCTTCCAAATATAATACAATTACCTCATAAAGCGAAAAGAGGTTTTCTTTATTGAGTTAATTATTATCAGAGAAATGCATATATAAAGTTTGCAAAGTAATATTTTAAACTCCATGATGTAAGTAAAAATTAAAACTTTATTGATAATTTACTAAGCTATCAGTAATTCTGTGTGCATTAATTATAAATAGAGTACTTAGTTAACAAATAAGGAAATTTTCCTGGTCCTTGTTACTGACAAAATCTATAAAAATAATTTATTTAAAAATTAAAAGTAGCATTAAGTGACAACAACAAAAATCATGGCTTCAACTTTTTTTTCGCAAGTTTCAAGCTTCGTTTTGCATTTAAAAAGTGGCCTCCACACATCCCTAATCTTATTATATTTGGAAGAAGGTATAGGAAAGGTGGATAGAAACATATAAAAGGGAGACAAACAAAATATGGCCTTTACAATGAAAAGAAGAACACAGTTCACACTTTACACATCCCTAATCTTAACATTTTTCATTATAACTTTCATAATCATTTGAGTGGTAGTGTCTGGCTTATTAAGTTGTGCTGAACCTTCAATAAGCAGGAAATGAGCTCTTAAACAAAATCACATGCAATTTCTTTTTAATTTGATATATTCTTTAATCTCTAATATCCTTAAAGAGTCAAGGATTCTGAGCTCTCATCCTTGTTTGTCTAGCTCACTTAGTAGAAGAATAGATGGTAATATTAAAATATTTGAGTGCTTGTTTACTACTATTTTTGCTTGTTGGGAGTTTTGGTTTTTAAAAGATGTGAAAAAGTTGGGCAGGACTTGACTATCGTTTTCACATTTCCACAAATTCTATTAAAAAACTATATGTAATATCTCATTCTGAAGAATGAATCTGCTTTCAAACAATATGAAATGGTCTCAAACACTCCTAACTTATAACTGAAAGTTAATATGATATATGCTGTCTTTTTCAAGTTTCAGTGCTGGTTTTTTTTTAAGCACATAGACATGTTTAACCAATCGGTCATCTACGCTTGAATCTAATTGTCATCTTAATGTTAACTATAATTAGCTCGTTGCTACTGCCACAAAATATAATTGGTTCATAGTTACCTAACACAAAAGGTCTTACTGGATTGTGAAGCCCTATGACATTTTGAATTAAGAATGCATCCATTTTTACATCTATATATTATTATAAATTTCTTTCTGATGAGATGTATAAAATAACTAGTGGTGTGCAAGTACTCAATAATTCGAGTTCGAGTCGACTTAATATTTTTATAATAATTGAAGAGCACACATAACTTTTTACTATGTATTATTCTGAGTTTGATAAATTTTATTCATTTTAAATCTATTTCATAACAAATAAAGAGGTCCCTCAGTATCTCCTTTTGTCTAATTAAAATAAATGGTACAGAACTACGCATGGACTTTCTTGCTCTATTGTTTGAAAATGGAGATATTTACTCAAAACTCGTAATATATGTGAAACGAAATAATATACACTAGCAAACCCAAGCATAAGTTGCTCTATACTAATGTAAAACTTTTTTTTATTCCCGGTTTTAAATTTTATAATCTTATTTTTAAAGATTTAATCTCCTCATTTGTATGTTTGGGCCAATAAAAAAGATCAATGTTGGGTTCACAAGGGTCAACACTTAGTATTAAAATTTCAACTTTCGGTTAAAATTTTCGACATTTTATTAGTTGTTGCAAATCTTCATATCATTGCATTGCTATTAAATTCCTCATTTATTAAATTTTGACCAATAAAAAATGTAAATATTGACTATTGAGTCTAAAATGGATATAGATCATTGCTGTACAAACATTTCTCCTAATATGTTTAAGGAAAAACAGCATTAACTTTTAGAGACTTATATTTAATTACTCTATGGCATTGGAGAATTATTGTGTTAAAACTTAGGTAGTATCTATTGACTAACTAAAGCTCACAACATTGTATTAATATATTTGCCAATATCTCAGAAACTGTTGGATTTATAAAAATATATTTCATATAAAAGTTTTCTAATTTTAATAATACTAAAATTTTGCAATGATAAATTATTTAGTATCTCAAATAGTTGCGGAAATACGGAAGTGTCTGCTTCTGTAATGTACCCTAAAATTTATTTTTATGGTAAAATGAAGATAGCCAGTTTATTTATAATCTTTATCAACACCTAGATACTGATTTTAATCAAAATCGTTAGTCGATTTTGAGAAAATTGATTTGTTCTCTTTTCACCCTTTCTTAAACTACCCTTAATTTTTAGGTTAAACAGACACACAGACAAACATCATTGCAAAGACCACTTTTTAGCGTTTGGGGGTGTCTTGAGACGTCGACATCCATCAACATTTCAAATTAGATTTTCTTTTGCGGTTGCAATACTTTTTACCTTTTGTGTTCAAAAAGTTAAAAAAATATATATATTTACGTATAGCTTGAAAGTTATTGGTTTTATAAAAATATGCTTCATATAAAGAGACCTACATATTTGAAGTTTAAGTAATTTCATATCTCAAATTGTTTAGGAGATATTATATAAAAAAATACACATCTAACTGGAGCCCTTAAAGTTATTTTGCCAAAATATTGAGAGAAGTCATTTTGTTTGGGATATTTATAAATGTTTATAAATGAAATTTAATCAAAATCGTTGGAGCCGATTTTGAGAAAATCAACTTTTTCTCTCTTTTCCCTTTAGTAAACTACCCTTAATTTTAGGGTAGGATATCCAATTCAAATAACTCCTCGGGGCAACCCTATGAAAACCCTAGGTACTAAGATTTAGTCCGATCAGTAAAATAGTTCAGGCTCTAGTTGGAGAGACAGACGGAAAGTCATAAACCACTTTTTTTAATTTCAGGGGTTCATGAAACGTCAAGATTCATCAAAATCTTGAGTTCGGTTGTTTTGATGAACACTATACTCTCTCTCTACCTGTAAGAAAGTAAAAATGTACAATTATATTAAACATATTTAAAATTTTGAATTTGTGTGATTTTTTTTTTTTTTTAATTACGAACTATGTTTGTACTTATGATTTGTCACAGAAATTCAACTTACAATATTTCTAGTATAAACATTGATCTATATTACTTGACTTTGAAAAAAAAACCACTCTGTTTTCATTCAAACTCGATTCGAACTTTGCTTGAAGTGAAAAATGCCAAAATGCCTACTTGTACACCCTTAAAAATAATCGTATTTAGCTATTGTTGCTAATCCTAAGTAAATAATTATAAATAATTTTGAGTGGATAGTTCTTTAGAACCCTTATTTAGTATTCAATCATACTGAATAGGCTATCCCTCCTAATTTTAACCATGATTTAGCCTAATGCTCTATTCCAAATATACTGAATAAAAGATTGTTTTTAATAATCTATTAACTTTGGAACCAATGGTTCTAGTTGTATTATATCTTCTTCTTTTCTTTTTTTTATAAAGATACAGCTCGGTATCCAGAAGTTGTCCTCGGCACTCATATTTTAATGCAGAGTCTCTGATGGACATGCGAAAATCATCAGCTTCATATTAGCAATCAATTAAAATCACGACTTTTCGGATAATCTTTCACTCGAGAAGTTTTTATACTGCTAATTACAATCACAACTATACGACTCCGTAAATGATGGATTAAATAGCCACGCTATTACAGTTGTAAAGGGCAGTTATAATCGCATATAAATATTATATTCTTTAAATTTAAAAATGATACCTGGACGCGAGAACTGAATTTGAAACCTCTGGCTTAGTACATCAATGCTCTTACCTTTGAACTATCCGGGAACCATAATTAACCATAATAGCTTGTCACCCACCCCAGTAGCGCAGTTAGCTAATGCACAAATAGCGATAAGCTAGACTGCTGAGGTCGTGGAGATAAAGATTTGAATATTGCTAAGGCGAGCTGGGGGTAGTTTTTCCTAAATGGTTTTCCATTATCCTTCCACGCAAATGTGGGTTCACTACCTCTATATTCAACCTTCCCAATTCCTAACTTGTTAGTGTAATTAGTACTTAGCGTATAATCCGAATGGGTATTAAGACGCAGTGCTCAGTAACATCAATATTATACGCTATAGTCAAGGTGTTGCTTTAACCAAGTTTAACTGTATTGTTACAAAATTATAAATAAGTTTTAACAATTATTGTCACAAATTATATTTTTGTGTTTTGGTTTTTTTTCAGTACAGCTTAGTTTTGGTATTTATTAGTAAATTAGGAATGCCAGGCCTCCACCGTGGTTCGGATTCCACGTTAAACTGTAGGTCCTCCATTTCACCTCACAATCACCCTACCATTTTTACACATTAGCGTAAGTGCGTATAACCCGAACGGGTAGTAAGACGCGGTGCTAATAATAATAATAATAATAATATTAGTAAATTTATTTCATCCTCTAACATATATAACTATGTTATCATAACTTTTGTTGAGCAAGCCTTGTGAATTATAAAATGGCCATCATAATTGTGTCAATTTCATTTTAGTTTATTAGAGCCTTTATTATTATTTGGTTTGGTTACTTCATTTGATAAGGCAAAGGGTGGTGACCTGGCGGTCTAGGGGTTAAGGTGTCAGACTTCTATGCTGGCGGCCGGGGT
>CABFOV010002020.1:0-47259 GCA_902141375.1 Timema poppense | reverse complement strand
TTGTGAATGTGGGGGAATGCCAGGCCTCCACCGTGGTTCGGATTCCACGTTAAACTGTAGGTCCTTCATTTCATCTCACAATCACCCTACCATTACACATTAGCGTAAGTGCGTATAACCCGAACGGATAGTAAGAAGCGGTGCTAATAATAATAAGGCAAAGTGGTTTTAAATTAAGAGGGATTGCTAGCACACTTAGATTTGTGATGATGGCCTAGAAATTGTTTAGCTCTTACACTAAAAAAAATATACTAATTTTTATGGACAAGCTTTCACTATCACAAACACCTTCTTCCGGTTAAGAGAGTAGACTGATGAAATTAGCTGGACTGCAAGGTTGATTTAGCGTTGTGCTCTGCTCCAAATAAATTCAAACGAATATACTATTCAGTTTATTAATATAATATACAACTTATTTTTCTTATAATGAAGCTTATCTTCAAAAGAAATATAGGTTCAATTTCTCAAGACTTTATTGCAAAAATTCAAGAAACTAACTCATTATTTTTTAAACATTGTTTAAACTAGGTGTGTTTGAAGCTTTTAAACTAACATCACTTCAACTTCTCTTCGAAACAAACTCCAGCTTTGAAGCTTTGCCATTTAAAATATTGATAGCTAAGATATTCAATTTATGTTCAATCATTTCCACTCTGTGGCGTTTTGTACATTACAAATTAATAATTATATGGGGAAAAATATTTTAAGTAATTGAATTACAGGTTGTAATAGTAACTTGATGTATCTGATTAAAATGAAGTGTTAAAACTTTCTGTGCATTAAAATATTTTCCAAGTAATTTTAGTGTGGTAAATTACCACAATATAATATTTTTCACTTAGAAAACAATTTAAAAAAAAAATCTGCCTCAAGAATATTTTATATATTCAACTAGAGTTCACTTCAAATTGGAAAAATAGACCTCACTCACCTCTAGTATAAACCAAATTTTGCTATATTATAAATTCCTGATTGTATTTTGGTTGAATACAAGACCAATTTTATTTACAAATATGTAGAAATATAATACTGTTCAACAGTAAAGGAAACATTCATAGGTAGAGCTTTAAAAAAAAAAGCATAAATTGCGAACATATGTTTTGATGTACAGATTTAACAGCTGTTAACATATTTCTCCCATCCCCCTTTTAATACCTCGCACGTTTGGAGCATAGATTGGTGCTGGACCTGCCAGAGAAAGAAGGTATAGGATTAATGACTTTTAAATTGTACATATAACATTTTTGCATTAAGCTATACTTGATAATGTCTTGCACTAAGCTTATTTGTATTTAAACAGCCTTACAGAGAGATGCCTTCCATATATTTTTCTTTTTATAATCATCATACCTTCCTCCATTCAACAACCAGGTTACTCATTTGCTGACCATGATGTTCAAATGGTTATCTGCACAATCCCCCCCCACACCATCTAACTACATTATTTCACAAATCTCATCCATAACAAGTAGATAGAAGAATAACCGATGTGTCATCCATCACCAAACACACAATACATAGCAAAGAAACTCGAAATTGCGAGCACCACAAATCTGTTAATCCCGAGCTCGAGTATATATTTCAGGCTCGGCTCAAATCTGAATACTCGCAGATTCTTAGAGATGGGTTGAATCCACTATTTACAAGTCCAAATCTTCATTATTGGTTTTAGGTTTTTACCATAATTTAGTTGGGGAAAATGGCCATAAGCAGTAAAAAAAAACCTCAAAAACACATTTCAATTTAAAATTTGAAACCCAATTTATCTTTTTTTTAAATCTGGAATATCGCTTAAGATTTGAAGACCCCCATCCCTACTTAAAATCAGGGCCCCGATTTTAATGACAGGTTATCTTTTCTTTTTTTTTATTGTTTCATCACATACACTGTTCATATGTAGGTAAACTCCTTTTATGCTCCCCTTGTTTTATAAATATATATTTTATAGGTGATTCTTTGGAATTTTAGGTCATATTTTATAGGTTTTCGACCTTCAAAGTCATTTTTGGGTATTTTTGAGCCATTTTAAGACATTCCTGTTGATGAAGTATATTTTTTAATACAATCAACATTTTATAAATACATAATTGTTTCATCGCACAATTGTCAGAATGAGAATATAATGTAGGCAATGAACTTTGTATCCTTTTTGTTTGGTTGTAAAATACACATTCCTGGTGAAACTGCAATTAGGTTGGAGAGGGTTGCATTGGGAGGGAATAGCTATTACTTCTCATCCAGCTACAAGCTATACTACATGCCAATATTGGTAATAAATAAAATGGTAGAATATTAGGAAAATGGTAGAGCACAAATAAAGGTAAAAACACTAACACATATTTACACACACATCAATATTTGTTAGTGTTTTTACTATATTCTATCATTTTATTTATTACAAATTGTTTTTGCTCGATGCACTTTATTTCATACATATATATGAATATTGAAATATACAGCAAAAATGTGGTTAGGGAAGGAACCATTTGAAAGTAGAATTCAAGACTGAAATAAATGTACTGAGTAGTATTGTAGGAGTAACAAGAGTGGATAGGTTTAGAAATGAGGGCATAAGAGAAATAAGGAGGATCTATTCTGTTATGGACAATACAAAGAAGTTATGACTAAGGTGGTACGGCCATGAGAGGAGAAGATACCAAAGAAAATGTTGATATTTGAGGCGGGCATAGAGAGAGACCAAGGGACAAGTAGTTATTATTATTATTATTATTAGCACCGTGTCTTACTATCCGTTCGGGTTATACGCACGACAAGTAGTTGAAGGAGGGGGGGAGTGGTGTGGTGGTTAAGGAGACATTAGAGAGACTTAGATTCAAACTGACTCATCCAGTAGCTGTAGACATTATTATTATTTGATATCGGTGACTTTCGGCCAGTGTTTTCAATATAGAGCCTTCTGCTGGTTGTTACTACACTCCCACCGTAGATGAGCTGTGTGTCTTTTCCTCTCATTAGACTTGAACTAGTTGACATATGTCAGGAATATGTAAGCCTTCTCACACATTTTTTTTCAATTGCCAACATATGATTTGATTATTTTATAAGCAAGTATAGTGCTACACACACACAAAATAACAAAAATTATCTCATTCTCATTGTATTAATATATCTTAGAAAGCATGATAAACATATTCAACTACAAACACACATACATAAATAATTTATTTAATTGATTTTTAAATTGCTCTTGTGCTATATTTAGGAGAAGACACATAAAAGGAGCAAACACAATATGGCTTTTACAATGAAAAGAACACAGTTCACACTTTACATTGTTGCCATTAGACAAAGAGGTAATGGTTGCCTCTTAAAGAAAATCTATCGTATTCACCCAATCCCTCGACCTAGGTTTCATCCTATCGGAACTCATCATGGAGAAGTGTGAAACGCGCAACGCAACTTCTAAAAAGTGGAAACTAACAAAAAAAAGGGGGGGGGAGAAAATGGAAAATTGTAAAAAATGATAGGACACATAAATAGGAACATGTAAAAGGTATAACATAAAGGACAAACACAGGAAAAGGACATTGGATGCGAATATATAATATATATCTAAGGAAAACCTATTTGCGCTTTTATGTGGTGATTATATTATATTTGGAAGAAGGTATAGGAAAGGTGGATGGAAGTATAATATAGGTCAAGTGTTTGAACACTGATGTGCCATTTTCTTTTAGAAGCAACACCGTGAACAAGGTATCTCATATCAATGAGAAAGCCATCTTGTGTCAATCATTTTTTATTTATCACTGTTTATTGTACCTTTCTTTATATACAAAAAAATAACATTTAATTTCCCACATTAGGCACATGAACTAAAAGTCAAACTTGTCTAGTCTGGTTTGCCAATCTCGGGAAAGTTGTGGTTTTAGTTCTGATCAAGTATTAATCGTGATTTTCTCAAAATTATTTGTATTTCTCTTTTTATGCAAATGTGACTAAACTTACTCTGAAATTAACCTTCTTCATCCTTACCCCATTTGTATAATTCATATGGATACAAAGACGCAATGCAAAGTATAATTTTGTTTGTTTTGTAGTTCTAGATTTTCAATAACTTTTTATTTGAATCAAATTATTCCTTAAGTATGCATTATGATTTTTTTTAACTAATATTATTTAAAAACTTATAGATATAGCTCATTTCCAGGAAATAACCTCACAATAACAAGTAATAGATTTTAAAATAGCATTGGAAAATCTAATTACATTAGAAAAGTAACACATTTGAGCTATTTATTTATTAGGAAAACCTGATTTTCTCTTAATAGCATACATCATAGCAGGCCCCAACTCGGTTCCTGGTTTGTGTTGAGGTATGGGAGTAAAAGGGGAAAGTAAAGACCTACAATATGCCAGAAATGTGTACAATGTATTCATATTTGAATGATTACTCGAGATTTTCTGCAATGACGATGGGGGACTAAGTTTCTTGTAAATAACTACAGTATGTCCCTATTATGACGGAATGAAGATTTGTGCACAGAGATTATTTGGGAAGCTTTTCTAAAATGATCAAAAACGGCCTTTTCGGCGCAGTTTCCATCCAAATATAATTTAATATCCCAACAATGTTTACTGTTAGGAACTTCTATTAACTCTTTATCTCCATTCATGTTTAGTCAGAGATGATTCACGTGCAATAATGTTCATGTAAATGTACCATTTCTAGCCGACTTAATCATAGAGTTGATTGGAATGTGATGCACGTTCTTAATTTGCTTTTTTCCTAGGGTTTTTATATATTTTTTATTGAAACTGTTTTAAAAATTTCTAATTACCATGTTTTGTTGTTAAATAAAGCATTTTAAAAATGGACAGAGCAACTAAAGGTCCTTTTAACATCTAAAAAAATCTTTTGTACATTAGTATACTTTTACCTTTGTTTAAATGTAATAAAACACATGCCCTGTCTGAACAAATGACTGATACAGAGTTTTGTTTTGGCAATATTGGTTTGAATAAGAGCGTTACTAATCTTTATGTAGATCACATATAAAAATAGTACTAACACTTATTGAAACCATGCCTATTAACACATTTTGTCATTATTAAAAAAGTTTATTTTGTATGAGTGTTTATGAAATAATTATTTGCACAAATTTGTAAAGTAATATTTTTTTAATGTAAGACATAATTATGATGTAATTATTTATTTGTTAATTCTTTGATTTGTGTGTATTTATGTACAATGTTTGTAAACTATGTATGGATGTATTCTGCATACTTTATTTGTCTAAAAAGATTTGTATAGCCTTTTTCATAAGTGATTTACCATAAATAAAGTTTACATGACAATGGTAAATAATATCCCTAACATCTTCCCCAATCAAAGTTTCCCCTTCAGTCCCCCCTAACCTAGGGATGTGAAAAAAGTCTCAATACAATATTAATATCAATATTTTCCTTTCAATACTAGTATTTTTTACTCGATACTTTTTTTTCTGATATTAGTACTCAAACTCTGGGATCGGTATCGAAAGAAACCACTTTTTTGTTATCTTCACTAGTGCTGGGATTAAATATTTACTAGGGGGGGCTTTGGAGAAAAAACAAATGACACTATTTCTCAATCCTCACTCGTTTTCTGCATGACAAGCAAGAAGCAACTTTACCATTCTATCTCTTTTCGCTCATCATAATTCATAGCTGTTCTTTCGCTTATCAATACACCCCGAGATGACATGATGACATGTCCGGGAGAGTGGTGACCAGTCTACTTACTACCACTCCCTTTATTATTTAGCATGGTCATCACAAACTAAACAAAATAAGCTTTTGTAGAGCTCCCTTAACTTAGTCAACTCAAGGATGCCTCAAGCAGCCGAAACAGAAAAGTTTATATGTGTTGTTGTTTAGTCATATGAAGCATGGCCATTCTTCTGTTGTCAAAAGTTAATAGTTAATAATTTTTCTTGATAGAGTATATAACCGATGAATGAAGTTAAAAAATGGCACCTCCATCATATTATCTATCATACCTTCCAAGTTCCAACACACAACATAGACATGATAGGCCTAAATATACTATGATATGGTTAAATCATTATAATGTTCTGTGTTTGAATAAATATGAAAATACAATTGGGGTGCAAAACTTGAAATGATTATTACAAGATTAAAAAAACATTTGTCCCGATTAAAATTTTGATACCAATACTTTTCTTTCGATACCACATCCCTACCCTAACCCATTTTTGTGGTTTGTTGTGTACTATTGCATTGTACAGTTTATTATCCTTGTATAGATGTGAGTATTTTTTATGTATTTTATTAAATATGTCAACATGATATATTATTTTATTAGCCTTTTTGTGAAAAATGTTGCACATGGCTGTTGTTTGTTTGTGTATTAAATAGAATGCTTGATTTAGTTAAAGGAAGCATTCTTAAGAGTCCAAAATGATGGCCGATAATCGGAAATTTTATTTTTATTGTTGATGAATTATAAGATCATAGGTTTACACTTAAAGTGTTTTTTTTTAAGCTATAATCACTGCCCTAAACATAAGACTCCACACAAGTTGTAATAAAGTATTTTCATACAAAAGTAGTCCACCTTTTGCTGTGGTTGTGGTATGCATGTGTGTGTTTAGTCAGTATTTGTGTACAAGGTGATAATATAATCATTTTATTTTAAGAATTGAAATCAATTCTGAGGGAATCTATTGTAAAGCTACACATTTTCAAAATGTGTATTACTTTTGGTAATATATTATATGTTACTATAGTTTTGTTGCTATTCGTTTTTATTAGACTAATTTATGTTTGAAAATGGAGTGATTAAACATGTTTCACTTTGGATAGCTACACAGTTTTCATTCTTTTTCTGAATATATGCACCATAACAATGGGGGAAGGTAAACTATAGTGCATACCTACATTTTGTTAAAAATTATATTTTTGTTTGGATTGGTTTTATTGTATTCACTATTGACTGTATACTACACATGTTTATTATGTTATTAAAAATGTACTATAATAACGAAGTACTAAGCAATATGATTGCAATACATGTTTGTGACAAATATTTTGTAGCAGTTTTTTTTAAGCATAAATTCTAGTTTCTACATCTGGAAAAATATTATATTAACATTTTAGAAAACATTTAATTTTACTTCTGAAGAACTATTTGAATTCTTAATATTATNTAATATTTTAAGCATTTATCTTAAATTTTGCCGTTAAAATATCAAGAATATAATATGTGTTATCCATTATTTATTACAGGTAACATTTAGGCTATATTCTCACACCTTTGTTTATTTTATAGCATATGTGCCAACTGGATAATGGCTCTGGGATTGATTCTTGGTAGTACCAAAGAACATATCACTTGTGAAATTGTTGTTTCGTCGTTCATAGTGATGAATTGACTGCACAGGGATGTATCTCTTTGTATTGTCATTATAAAAAGTTTTGAATGTGAACATTAAATACCTCTGGTAAAAATAAGCATTGAAGCTAACAAATCTTTCCAATTATTCTCAAAATACTAATACATATACAATAAAACTAAAAAAACTGATAAATCTTTCGATTGATTCTTAAAAGAAATCTAGACCCTCAAACCTGTGTTACAAACATTCAATTAAACCTGTACAGTAGGAATTGAGACACCAATATTTTTAACTTTCCATAGAATCTCATGGTTTTAACTATTAGATTTTCACAAAATGTTTTAACATTGTGCACACTGTCACCAGATTTGGTCAATCCGGGCACTAGTAAGTGGGCTGCACATATCTCAACCAATCGTTGATACCTATTTGTGAGCATTTTTATTTATTTACATTCTTTATTCTGGTATGTTTGTGCAGATTCAGTGATTTTAGACATATTTTTAAATGAAATGAAATTCTTTTCATGGCCCCTAATGTCAATGCACATAAAGAAAAGAATAGCTATATATTAATTAATTTTACTATTATTGAAAAGTGTAAGCAACAGGTAACATTTAAAATTATCTTATACATCATCAACTCTTTCCTTCCACCATTCTTCCCTCCTTTAATCAGGTCCATTATTCTCCTTTCAGGTGTACACTTGCTGTTATCTGCTCCTTCCATATTTTTCTTAGTCTCTTACGATATTTTTCACACACAGTTCATCTCCATTCATTCTCTTTGGTACCTTTTCCATCATTACCCATAACATATATTTGTATATAATGAGAGTTTAAATGCTATAAACTTCTTGGAAGTATTAATACTTTTACTAACTCTTTCATTCATTAGACATTTCATTTAAAAGTCGTTTTTAATGGATTAAAAACATTAACCTAGTAAACTGTACTTTCATTATTATAAAAATTTATGAATGAATTGAGTCACATAAATACTTTGTTTATATATATATATATAATTGAACCACTATCTATTTTAGTTTATGTTCATAAATTCATGTGCTGGGAAAACTTTATTTTAAATGAAAATTCAAATGCTCTCCTTTAAAAAAAAGTTTTTCATTTGTTTTTTTACAACTGGACAATAAAGTTAAAACTAACCAAGATTCCCCTATTCACTACACTTTCAAAAAGTGATTCTATTAATATGACTTTCAAACAAACTTAATTTCAGAACAGAGCTCTGTCCAATTTCACCAGTGATAAATTATTAGTTTATCCAGAAACCAATGTCAGGAACCTTGGCTCATTTGGCAGATGCGTTACCAACTGAACTAAGGCGCCAGGCTCCCTACATCTCACTCGCCTGCCGAAACTCTTTGCTATTTTAGTTTATATCTGTGTTCTTGTCACGCCAATCTAACAAAAGGCCACCTAGTCTTGAGAAAAATTGTGTCTGCAATTGTGTAGAGAATATATGCATAAACCTTTTACAAATTTTCTGGTATACACATCAATTTGTGGCGGCGTCGAGCTATCATGCTAATACATACATACAAACAAATTGAATTAACCTGTCATAATTGATTTAATTTTTATACGAATGAGTTTATTGTACTGCTATGTAACAGATTTCTCCCCTTAACGCTTTTTTTATATATATATCAACTGAAGTCAATTTCCATCACTTGGAACTTAAATTTTTTTCGAAAACTATTATATTTATTGTGGTATTTCAACTATATTTCCAAAAATTTCCTATAGCTTGTCTAGCCGAATAAGTGAATATATACACACAGTGGTCAGGGTTTATTTTTAAAATTACATTTCACATTCAGGATACATTTAAATTAGAGATGTCACGATACCTGTTTTACTCAATTCTGCTTCTTAAGTTCAACCTCGATTCTGATTCTTGAAGATTTCCTTTTTCATTATTTTTCCAAGCATTATTGTATAGAAAATCTAACATGCCTGATATCCTACTCTTCCGTGAATGCAAAACTTGGACTCAATCATTACACATGGCCGCTTGAAACTTTAATCTCACAATTATATAGATATTTATTAAACACACTAAAAGTCCTCAAAACAAAAAATTCAAATAAACTCAAAATTAATACAATAAATTGCGAATTTTATAACGGAAAGAACACATGTAACATGTTACAAAAAAAAATTTAAGTCGACCGTCCACCATAATTGATCTTACGAATGTTAGCTCGCCAGAAATTAGTGATGATGACTTTTTTGTCTTATTTTTTATTGAACTTATCTTATTCATACGGCTAAATAAAATATTAAAAATTGTAAAGTGACAGATAATTTACATACAGGAGAGAGGCTATTTTAATTTGATAATGATAGATATATTGACATTATGGAAAATTACCATACCTAGTCTACATACATATTATATTTCGATTGTAATTGATTAATATATTCTGACAGTCTCACCAAACTCTTACTTTTAAAAAAAAAGAGTGTGTCAAAGTTGGTGAGTTCTCTTGCTACCGTCATAATTTAAAATGTTAGGGTCAAATTATATTCGGGTCTTTACGGTATATTTACAATTTGTCAGCATTTAAGGGAAAAGGAAACAACAAATATGGGAGATAATCGATTAATACCCATTTTGAACGTTGCTGTTTTGTTTAGTTACCAGGTTTATTGAAAGGTAAGAATCGAAATAGCGAGAATCATAATATTAAGATCGATTCTTTTGCTACCAGTAAGAATAGAAGGTATTGAGGAATAGTGTTTGACAACCCTAATTTAAATACTATACTTTTGTAGTAGTTTACTATACCTGAGTAAGTATATATTTTTAGTAAAAGATAATAAATATCACACAATGGTACTTTGAATGTGGTGTAAGTTATCCTATATTTTTTCAAATTACTCAATACTAATTACTGTGCTACTTTTGCTTCCTCAATTTAGTCAGTTAAATAATTAATAAGTCTCAAAGAAGCACATTACTTTTAAGTGTTTGGAAATGGACTTGTAAGTATGATCTCGGTTGCTGGTATTGCAGTATTGTGTTCCTGTAAACTTACTGGGGCAGCCTTTGGCCGTCCTTATGAACTGATAGCAAAGACTCAATAATAATATTTAGAAACCATTTATGAATTAAATGACTTCTAGTGTTTCTCTTGCCTTATTTCAAATGTGCAAGATTCCTAGAAACCCCTTCAAATGCATATTAAATAAGTGAAGCTTTGTCTGCATACTCAGTAAATTTATATCCTAGTGCCCATTTCAATTGCCTTCAAAGTCACATTCCACATCATTGATCAATTCAATTGAAATAAAACTTACCGAAAATTCATTGGTCATAATAAATGTGTTCAAAATGTAATTATCTATTTTATTTCTTTAAATGAAAATAGGATATGTCATAAAATTGCAAAAGTATTTTTCTGCCATTGGGGCTTTAATTTTAATCTTCATTTGTTGGTTTACCCTTGACTAGTTCTTTGTAATAGTAATCATTAGAAAGTATAAATAAGAAACATATTTTCAAACATAGCTACAAATCAGGACTGTACACACAACAATATGTTAACGAAGAGGTAGCCTCTTACAGAGTACATATTAAGGACCTTAAGGAAAAAGAGTATGTAGAATTGGCCAAAGTGTGCTTGAAACAAATGTGTTTGCTGTGTATTTATGTTTGGTTGAAAACTATGTTTTAACGGTTTGTTTCAATAATAAATGCAGGGATTTATAACGGAAGAAATATAATTTGATTTTTCCTTTCAAAATATTGCCACCATTTTACTATCACGTTTTTAATTTATTTTAAGAAAACTTTTAAAAATAAAAGGATTTTGGCTTGGTTAAGCATTAAGTTATATGCAACCAAGGAGTTTTTATTTTTGGATTAGGATTATTAATATATTTCAAAAGTTGCAGTGGAATTTTGAAAAATATAAAGGTTGAAAGATTTAATACAAGCATTATTCTGTTTTTAAAATATACACCGTATATAAATTTTGTTACGACTAGTGATTGTAAATTAAACTAACCCACTTAAGTAATTCACACAAATATTATTGAACACAACTGAAATTTCATGTGAATATGTAAAATGACAATTAGATGCAATATATCATACTATTGCATTTTCAAAAATTGTTGTATCACTGCCATCAAAATGTAATTAGGTTGTACTAGTCAGTACAGCACACTGAAAATGAATTCATCGAATATGTGGTTTGATTCAATAAAATTGATTGTAAGTGAAAATGAAGTAAAATATCTGTCCTATATTTTTATCACTTTATCAACTTTAAGAATATTTTCCCTTTCATTTACTTAGATTAAAAATGTATTTACACAGCCCAGATACAAAATGTCTGCAAACAAACGCACTGGGTAACTTTACTTGTGGTTGTGAGAGCCGTAAACAAAATCATGGGTGATTGTATGTGGGCTCCAGTGGCCATACTTAAAAAACACAGTGAGTTGAAATGTTTCGAAAGTATCTGCTGGTGTATCTACTGGTTACATTTACTTAACCTTGTTTATTGTGACATTTATGTGGTGTATAACCCAAACGGGTATTAAGACTAAATAAATAATGTTTAAAATGGTTAATAAGCTTAAAAGAACGCGGGTGCACAAGTTTAAAATGGAGGGGAGTATTTCACTATGTCTTTTCTGAACGTGTATTGAGTTTGGAGAGAAACTGTGCTGAGACTATGTAAACTGAATGAGCAAGAGAAACAAATATTTCGACTGATGTCTGAGCGACTCACAGTCGAGTCGAGCGCAGTCGGTACTTAGGCCCGTATGCAAGGACGATGCTGAGTATGAGCCTCGTGCTAGTACGATCTATGGCGCAATATCTTGAGTCTCGCCAGAGTCTAGTCCCGGGCTGGCTCAGGCTATACTCTGCCCGTACTCTGAGGATATTTCCACAACATGACGCTGCGCGCATAGACGATCGAGACAGCTGTTTTCACGACAGGCCTCATACTCTGCCTGTACTCTGGTCGTGCTCAGCATCGTCCTTGCATACGGGCCTTAGTGTAGGTGTAGACCAATCCAGACAAATTGGGGGAGAGCTCACTCAGATTAAGTGAAAATACAAATTAGTAAAGCAAAAGATTGCCCAAAAAGAAGTTTGAACACAAATAAATGAAAAATTTAATTAAATAGTGCTGATTAAAATTAATAAAATATATCACCACAGAACCTTAGTTTGGAGACTATTAAAAAATAATACATTTATTCATTGAAAGAAGAATCAGCAATTATATTTTTTATTTCATTCTATTTATTTATATAATTTTACAATAAGATAATTCACTAATTATACCTATTTGAAACTTGGTCAGATCTTTTGAATTTATAGCGTCATAGCTGGAGGTGAGACGAGGGGGGCAGTGGCTGTGATGAGTCAACATTGACTAGGTCACAAACATCTGCCTGTCAGCTGTACACACTGGCATATATGCGAGAAAATGTATGTTTTCCATCCTCGACGGAATATAGTTGTAGGCAGACATTTGCCTGCAAACATTTATTTTTGTATGCGAACAGATGCCCAAAAGAGTTTTTAAATAGTTTTTATACATCTGCCCGCATGTTTGTGGCCAAATGGTCCAAAATAGGGTTCACAAACTAGAGGGCCACGTCCGGCCCACGAGGCATTTCTGACCAGCCCACTGTCTGCAACACTATAATAATAATATTTAGCACCGCGTCTTACTACCTTTTCGGGTTATACGCTTTTAAGTACTAATTACACTAATGGATTAGGAATTGGGAAGGTTGAATTAGAGGAAGTGAACCCGCATTTACGTGGAGGGAGAGTGGAAAACCATTTAGAAAAAACCACCCCCAGTTCACCCGACCGAGATTCTAACCTCGATCTCCCCGTCCTCAGCAGTCGAGCTCAACATGACTAGCGCGTTATCCAACTACGCCACCGAGGTGTGTAACAAACACTATTATTATAAGACCCCAAGTCATGAATACTCACTCAAAATTTTACACTTGGTCTTATGTTGTTTCAAAGCAAGAGTTGGATGACCTGGTGGTTTAGGGGTAAGGTATTGGACTTCTGTGCTGGGGTCCGGGGTTCGATCCTCGGTCTTGGCACAGATTTATCTGATTACCAAACCCTCCCTTCACCTCTGACAAGACGTGTATTAATTACTACTTGTGAATGTGGGTAATGCCAGGCCTCCATTGTGGTTCGGATTCCATGTTAAACTGTAGGTCCTCCATTTCATCTCACAATCACCCAACCATTACACATTAGCGTAAGTGTGTATAACCTGAACGGGTAGTAAGACGCGGTGCTAATAATAATAATAATAATAACAAAGCGAGAGTTCAGTGAGCACTTAACTGATTTTCTGAGTGTTGCAATCTTCTCTTTGCTAGTGAGCTGTATTGTTTTGCAGCCTGAAAGGCAAGTATAATCATCAAACATATGTTAGTTCACAGTAGCTGTTTGAAGGTTGATCTTCGCATGGCTATGCATTGCTCCAAACGGCCAATGGAACTGTGTAACAGCCGGATGGATTTATGCCACAATGTCCTCGGGAGACTGCAGTGGGTCGTCAGGTGGGTACACCAGAACTTTGAGATAACTACTCAAGAAAAAATTGAGGAGTGTGAGGTTTGGTGTCCTTGGTGGCCACGCCTGATCCACCGTGCCGCAGGTCCGGTTCGACTGTCAGATGGTCCCATGGTCATTACCATACCCTAGTTATTCTACATTGGTGTAGTTCATTGCTGCTAACACAATACTGACCTCACATTTCTGTCTATGTCTAATCATAGATGTCTATGAAATTTCAGGCACAGTGCTGCTATGATAACCCTTCCCTAACTTTAATGTTATTTTCTCAAAAGTAATGGGAAGAACAGATTGCTACGTGTCATCTGCTGGTGACCGACCAAGGACACCCTTCCCGAGTGAGCTACCAAATACAGATTCCAAGACCCAGCACCAGATAGTGTTGCCATGAGTTTGGACTCTGCTTATTAAAATATTTATTTTTATTCTAAGAGTCTGGAGGAAGGCCCTCACATATAGTTAAATGCATAGTGAATGTAATGTATTGTTTCCTCTGTGTCAACAGGTAATTTAAGATATAATCAGTTCATGTGTTTACTCTTTATTTTATGTAATTTGTGTATTTAGCTAAGATCTTGTTGAGAGTCACCTACATAATGTAGAAAGAAAAGTAGAAGGAGAAAGGATTGATAGAATCATAGTCATAATTATCATTAAAGCAAAACTTCACAAGTTCAAAGCCTTTTGTTTGACCTCTGAGGTAGCGCCCCTGGCCGGCTGCCTCAGATACCGACCTCTGAGGTAGCACCCTTAGTTGGCTGCCTCTCACGCTCCATCGCAAGACTCCCCATAACTCACTCCATGGGGTGGGAGGGAGGAAAGAAAAATGAGAAAGCCACTGACTCTGGATACACATCATCATCCAAGGCCCTCTTCCCCCCTCCACCCATTACCTAACCTGCCCATGCCCTTAGTACACCCAATCCTCCCTCTACGTCTCCAGCCACTCCTCAGACCCTATACAATTCCTCTTCGCCTCCATCCACTATGTACATCTAACATGGGACTTAGCGGAGATCCTCAAGCTTAACTCCTTGGAGGACGAAGACACTCAACCCCACCCCCTTCAGAGACACCATACCCAGTGACTTAGCTCATCCTACGCCTCGTCCCAACCATCATGTCTCATACCCACCCCACCAATAGTATACTCACCATCACCCCAACAAACATCATTCACCCTCAACCATTTTTTTTTTCTTTAACAAGAGGGCTCCTCCATTTAGCCCCCTCTCCCTCAGATAGATAACAAATTTTTTTGCAACGAATCTTTTCGACTTTTGAGTTCGGCTCATATAAACACGTGGTACTGTCCAAATCTGTGAATCACTACTCACGCTATATAAACCCACATTGATGGGCATGCGAAATAAACATCAGACACATCTACTCTGGTTTGCCATTGGAGGAAAGGTTAAGGCTCAAATCCCAGACGGATGTACTGAGGGTAGTTTCCCATCATAACTCCATGCAAATTTGGGTATATTTACTCAATTCTACCACATCCTTTAACTACTAATGTGATTAAAATATGTATAGTTTTGACAGTAAGTTTGATGCCGTGCAATAATAATGATACATGTTTGTAAAGGTTAAGGCCTGCAACATGCTCTGGATTTGTGATTATTATGTCTCTTCAGTTAGTTTGAGTTTGAGACCCCTAGTCCAAGGTGTCTGCTGATGATGGGAAAATCGGTGTTTGTCAGATCTAATAAGGGTGGGTTTTACTAAATGGTTTTACAATCTTCTATCATGCAAATGCAGGTAGATTACCTCTAAAATGATTCCTTACTCATGCCTAACTCTTTTGAGTATGGGACACGAAAGAGGACAAAATGTGTAGTTGCTCTCCCTCCTCGAAAAATGTAACTTTCAATTTAAAGGTTTTTGACATTGAACCAAGAAAATCTTGGCGCTTTATTTTTTATGTGCTATGCTAAAATTAATGATTTTCGTTGTGTTGTACATAATATAAAAGGGTTGTGTGACTAAATTTAATTGAGAAATGCTGCATTAGATCATGCAACCATAGATATGGGTAAAGTACCAGTTCAATTTACAGTGTAATTTTTCAACATAATTAATTTTTTGGATTTTTGTTGTTTGACAGTGGGAAAGTTAAAAAATACAACAATGAATTACAACTTGAGACTTTATTAAAAAAACGTACAAAAGGTTTTTCCTTTTTTTAAATTTTCTTTTTAGAATGTCATCAATCTTAAAAATTAACCAAAAATCCAATATTTTATGTAAATAATGTGATATTTGGAAAGATGGCAATACTCATATCACACACACACACACACATATATAATGAAGATGTCAACTTTTTTTTTTAACTCTTAGATATATCAATAATTAAATATGGTAAATTTGTAGCAAAATAAAGCAAAAATAAAAACACTTGAATATTTTGAAGACAATTGGCATGTACTCAGTTAACACTAGTAATTAACTTCACTTTGACTCGTGTAAATGCTGTAATACAACTGCAGTTAGTTATATTCTAATTTGTTTGAAACAATTGATTTTTGTCTCAGTGGTAGCCAACACCAATATGTGGCCCACCCCATGTGAAAGGTTCCATTCAGCACAAGGTTCTGATGTGGTACCACACTGTGGTGTGTGTGTCCCTTTCTCTCTCTTTTACACACATTCACCTATTATTATAGAAGACAGAAGAAAGGACGATGTCACATTTGTGCATTGGATTCTTACCACATTATTTTTTCTTTAAAAGAGGCATTTGTAGATAGCCAGAGTATCATCAATAATTAAGTTTAAATCCCTTGAGAGTTTTTGACCCAATGAGGTTTTTATCCATCTATCCAACTATTATCCATCTTCTCTTTGATCTCCATTTAGATACCAAGAACAACCAAGCTTAAAAAAAAGGCCAAAATTATAACTTAAAAATACAAGTTTGGCTCAACTTGTTATTTTCAAATTTTTAACATTATTATTTTAAGTACGATAAAAAATTAAAGTTTTATAAAATAAAGACTATTGTGTACACTATTATTTAGTCATAGACCAATGCCTGTTTTTCTCTTTTTTTTAATTTTCAAAACTTGAGGAATTTTGAATTTTGAAACCTGCACTTGCCTAGTAGTGAAATACAACAAAATAATGGGATGATTATAAGACAAGGCACTTCTAGCAAAACTCTTGGTAGAATTAAGAAAAAAATATTTCAAGAGATTTATTTATATAAAAAATCAAAGTATGTACACTAAGGCTGGGTGCACATTGCAGCAAACATTCTGTGTTGACACACAATGAAACAAATTTGTGTGAGGTTAGTTTTGATCATAGAACATGATGGAACAAAGCACGATAAAACATTTTATTCTTTCATACTTTCTGTATTTGTCGAGGTGAGGAAAGTGATGAAGTAGCTTTGTTGTTTTGAAACTGGTTAGTGCTACTGTATGAAGGATGCAAGAGAAGTATCTGGGTTCACCCAATGTTTAAAATATGAATGGATGAAAACTTTGTTATGATAGTCCTTTAAAAATAAAAATTGTATAATACAGGCCTCTACTGCACGAATATTATCTGTGTTTCTATGTCTAATTGGGAAGTAGTATATCCTTTAAGTTATACATTTTACATGTTCCTATCTATGTGTCCTATCATTCTTTACAATTTTCCATTTTCTCCCTTTTGTGTTTTTTTGGTTTCTTCTATTAGGGGGTTGCGTTGCGCGTTTCACACTCCTCCCTGATGAATTCCAATAGAATGAAACCTAGGTCGGGGGATTGGGCGGTGACAATCAATTTTCTTTAGAGGCAACCATTACCTCTTTAACCAATGGCAGCATTGTAAAGTGTGAACTGTGTTCTTTTCATTGTAAAAGCCATATTGTGTTCATTTAGTATGCTTCTATCCACCTTTCCTCTACCTTCTTCTGAATAAAATACAATTCGGAAGGAGGTATGTCTACATTCTTTCTTTTCCCCTTTATAACAGACATGTTGTTACTACAAAACAAAAAACTACCAAAACTAACGTCAACAACAAACTAACCTCAAATTTAATCAACACACACTAGCTTAGCAATCCGCATTTCCAAATATTTATAGTAAACAAGATGGTGATGTATGTGCTATGCAAAATGTTCCATGAAACATAGGAGTGAGGAAGAAGGTTGAATTGGGTAAATGTTTGTTATTGCTTTGTTCGATCATGAGTTAACACAAAATGTTCGATGCAGTGTGCATCCAGCCTAAGCACTGATAAGCTCAAATAAACTCAAAATCACAATTACCTCTTTATTTCAGTGGGTTAACCCTCCGTATCAAGTCAACCCAATACATCCACAAACAACCTCTTGTATATAAGATAATATTATCCAGTATTAAAAGAGTGTAAAATAAGCCATTTATGATTATTGTCAAATTTTATTAGTTATAACACATGTACATAAAATAACCAGAAAGAAACAGAATAAATCCACCAAGTAAACTTGGACTATTATTATCAAAGTTCAATGTACTTAGAAGGATGAGTTATGATTAAATTAGGAACTCAATATGGCCTTGTGTATTAACATTATTTGATTATGACAATTATAACAGCCCATTGTCAAAATAGGAAGCACTGGTTTTTATAACACACCCGAGTCAGCCTGCTTCAAGTATGGTCAATATCTGAGTAAGTGACAACACAGGGACACTTACGTTTGCACCATAGTAGTTTTGAATCTTCTGTATTCAGGAAGTGATGCATGCCAATAACCCAGGTGTACTAAGTGCTTGTCAAAATTATTATTAAAATTAATAGAACAGCTTGATAACTAAACAATAGAAATTTTAAACATCTTACAAAACATAATATTAAACAAGTTTGCAGTATTATAAAATAAAACACAGTCTTATCTCCTCAATCTGCTTCTGATCATGTGCGGGAACTGTTTCCTGCGACTCTTGGCGTCCACAATTATCTGCGCTTGCCTCTTAAGGAAACCCCTTGTCGGCACATCATCCTCATCATCCGTTTCTGATGTCGGCAAGATGCCGCTGGGTCTTTGTTCTGTTGCTTTGTGAAGGAACGCTGAAGGGAACATCCAAGCATCCTCTGCCAGCACTTTTAATGGTGGCAGCAACCCTTCAAACTGAAAACAAGCATGTTTAAAATTAGTTTGACTTGTAAATATATGGATCTGCTTAACGCCTTACTACTCTTCCAGGCTATACACATTTACACATATGAGGTTGCAATTATGTTGTTTTTTTTTCACTCCCTCTTATAATACATCAACCCTTGTATAAAAATTATTTTCCAGATTTATTGATTCAATGCTAAATCCAGCCTTATATTTTAAGACTTGTGAGAGAAAGTTTGGAAATTTTTATAACTTTTTATTGTTATCAAGTCAGTCTTGAGTAACTACAGTAGCCCCATGGCTTCTTTGGTGGTGACCGACATCTTTGAAACGTTACCAGACCAAATTATGTATACTTACGCTGGACCAAATGATCTGTAAAAACATGTGTTTAGCAGCTGTCACTTCTGACGGTCAAAATTTAGGTATATAACTAAATGTTGACTGTCAGAAGTCAGCTGTGAGCTGTCAGTCAGCACCAAAGAAGTCATGGGGCTACTGTACCCAATAGCTAAAATGCAATATTTTGTGAGCAATTGCCAAGACAAAAGTTTTTGAAAATCGTCAAGTTCTTTCGCATGGCGCTTTGGAATAGCTATTAAACATTATGAATAAATCCTTCTGATCGGTATAGTGAGATTAGCTCATCATGTTATAGGCTGCAAGACAAATAAACCAAGTCGATCACATATCTCTGAACCCGCAGCTCGGTCCAGTCCGGTGAAATGTAGTTAGACAAACACGTAGATGTGTTGACTTCCAGTCCATCAAAGTTCATTAGAGAGAAAGCATTTTGTCATGTTCTAAATAGTCAAGCATAATATTGGCGAGACATACGAATATGTGGAACTGCCATTGATAAAGTTTTTCTAATCGTATACAATTTTTATGCAAACAAAGAAAAAATGGCACCAAACAGCTGTATTTAATAGAATAGCATGGTGAGTCCTTCATCACAGTTCACAATTAAAGCACAACAAAACACATTACAGTAATTTTCAGGGCATATCAGGCCCCTTCTTCCAGAGAAATGTCTTACTTGCTTTAATTCGAAACTATGAGGCCTACATGTGTATGGTCGAGTGTGTAGACCTTGCCCTTCTATCTTCCTTTTGATGCTCGTTAAATCATCTTTGATTGAAATTACTTTATCTCAAAACAACTTATCACAATGATTCAATAATTTATAATTTCCATAATATTATAGTTTATTGCCACAACTTTGAGAAATTAATTTCATGCTGTAGGTATCAAAGTATTAGAGTGCAGGTATGAGTAAGGTGGAATTTAGAGACTATGCAGCTATATTTGTGAGGAGGTTGAGTGGGAAATCATTTAGGAAAAACCACCCTCGATACTTCCAGCCAGGATTTTACCCCCCGAATTCTCTGTGATCATAAAATACTCTCTTGACCTGATGAAGTTATCTGTGACAAAGAAAGTTTGTCCTTAAAGATGTGTTTTGTGTTTTTTTTGGCACAGCATATTACTAACTGTTCAGATTATACACATATGTACTAAGGTAAGTACGCTGGCTCTCCCTCCTAATGTTAACCAAGTATGTATAATGCCTTAGAACATGAGACCATGGCGGGTGGTTTTGCTATTGTTGAAATATACTTTAACTAAAAAAAGCTTTTAAAGATAACCATATACAAGTGTAAAGGGACATATTGCCAAGTTTAACTACTTGCATATCAACACGCAGTGAAGGACTCATTATCAGATGGCAGAAGTAGTGTTAAAAATGATTGTCTGAAGGTATGAGTGAAAACTATCCAACATAGGAAACTGTTGTAGCAGTCGGCCTCAGTGGTCTTAGGGTAAAGTGCTCGCTTCAAGACCTGATGTTCATGGGTTCAAACCCAGCTGGAGTTGACACAATTTTCTTGAGCAATAAAAATCCCTAGCACAACTTCCTTCGGAGGGGAAGTAAAGTCGTCTGTCCTATGTCGGATTGTGGCATGTAAAAGAACCCTGGAAGATATGTGAAAATACCTTTCCTGATAAAATTGGTAGGCTCTTTCACTCTTGCTCATATAAATTCTCATGTGCTGATATAAACGGTTGGTTCAGAAAGTGTATGTTAAATACCTCAAATAATAAAGCTGTTGTAGCAGACAATTCAGGAACATTCTCTCAAATTCACCCCTTTGTTGGTTCAGATTTATTAATGTTACTTTAATAATTTGGACCAACACTTGGAAACATCTAGATTTCTGACATTAACATTTTCTCACCCCTTACGTATACTTTAAACAGATTTGACCCGACACACTAATCTAGGCACTAACAACACACACCAAAAGAGTTCGATCAAGATCAATAAAAACAACAAATTAAAGTACACTTGGCCAGATTCCAAACCCTTTAATGTAAATCATAAAATTTTATGTGAAAAAAAAATGTATAAAATAATTTCAGTTTAAATATTCTATGTGGCAATCACTTAAATAAATAAAAACTTGGTAGAAAGTATATGTTACTAAAGTTTATAAAACTGTAATTATCAAACACTCATCACTAACTATGATTATTTTTTTATTTATTTAATGGTGCACTTTCTGAACCGGCTGATTAAATCAGCGCATACATTTTCTATGAGCAAGAGCAAAAGATTCTACCAATTTTACAAATTTTTCACATACCTTCCAAGGTTCGTTTTCATGCCACAATCGACATGGGACTGATGGTTTTACTTCCCCTCCAAAGGAAGTTGTGCTACAGATTGTATCGACTAAGAAAAATCCGTCGACCCTGGTTGGGTATGAACCCATTAAAATCAGGTCCTCAAGACAATCGAGGTCAACACTAGCAATGATCACATAGTTGGAGCTTTACTAACCTTCTCTTCTTTCAATAAAGCAATTTGCTGATCTAAGTCAACATCTGATCCAATGCAGTCTAGAGCACTTCGAATCTTGCTCTCTAAAAACTCGACAACTTCATGTATGGTACTGATGTCAGTTGATTCTGGTGGCAAGGGCGTAGCATCAATTTCCTTGGTAACAATAAGTATAATAAGGATCAGAAGGCAAATATTTTGTATAAAATGTGACAGGCACTCAGAGAAACACAAACAGACAGAAATACAATTTATTTTCCTTTAATATTCTCAATGAACTAACTACTAGCTTTGTTTTACCATTCTATCACAGTACCATTAAAATACTTGGTGAAAAAGTGCATATCACTTATGTTGCTTTTTTTTAGAGAGCTACATTTTATACAAAACTCTCTTGTATAAAATAGTTATATTTATACAAAACACTATTGTGTTGTCAAACTATTTCTATGTATAATCCGTTACTTTTATGAGAAATGGGATTATTTTTTGATCAATTGTTTTGTTGTATGTACACTGTACGCATGATTTTTTTTAGGGAAACCAGTATGTATTTATGATCAAAACAATGCTTTTTAAAATTCAAATAGTAAATATATATATATATATATCAAATAACTTACATTCATTACTGTTTCCAGCCAAGTCATACATTTTCCACTGACAGTTTGCTAGGCCTGTCATAGCTTCATATGGCTTATAATCTATCTTAAAACTAAGATTGGCACAACATCCAGTCTTCGGCAGTTAATTTATCAATGTGAAAGCATAAACCCATGTATTCATCAATTATAAATTTTTGGCCATGCCGGGAATCGAACCCGGGACCCTTAGCTCAGTAGACGGACACGCTACTAAGTGAGATAAGGAGTCGGACATGTACACCCCAAATTAAAATTTTCAAACTATCAGATCTATTACATTTATTGTGTTCCAAGAGAAACCGCATAACAAATCTCAATATTTTGACATAAGGGAGGGAAATTATAATTTTGACACATGTGTTGGTGCTCTTAGTAAAAAAAAAATGCACCTGGTTCAATTTCTATATGCAGGTGTCTTTGACTAAATTGAAAACAAAGTTAAATAAGAACTTTTAATATACCTGTAACTTTTTGCAGAATGAGTAAAGTATGATTCTAATCTCACACAGCTGTTCTGTAATCTTGTGTATTATTGTGTCGACTGTTGTTTTTCTCTTCTTTTCATCTTCAATCTCTTGTTTTAATCTCTCCATCTCTTCAACATTCCTAAATAAAAAGTGTCATCTTATAGAGCAGTGTTTTCCAAACTGTGGTAAACATACCAGTGGCGTGTGGTCAATTCTGGACAAAGGGAAGCATTGAGGTGACAATATATAGAGGGGTCTGATGACCCATAATTTAAATGGAAGCTCCCACTTTCTTGGGCTTGTTATTTTAAATAGTTAAAAATATTTGAGGGCAGAGGCAGACGAAGGTGATACAAAAAAAGGCATATAATAAGACAATTGATGGGCTTAGAAATAAAAATAACAAAATGTGGCTCTTACCTTAGCTTACTTAAATTGCAAGGGAATTCTCCTCTCTATTTATATAAATGTATCAATAACACGATTATAAAAGTCAGACGTTTGTTTCATAATTTGTTTAAGTAGGTCCTTTTCAATACAAATCACTGATAATTTGGACAGTTTTTCTTGACTTTGGGACTTCCTCACAAAAGTTTTAATCCTCTTTAAAGCTGAAAAACTGCGTTCAACAAAAGAACTTGTAGCAGGGATTGTCATTAGTTCGCACAATTTGGCTACTTCACTATAAGCTCGGTCCAAGCAACTATCCTTTATTAATGACAACAACCCTCCTACACTTTTATTTCTTAGTTTTTCTGAAATATATGTTGCAGTAAGCTGAGATCGCAGGGAAACAAAGTCAAAGTGTTTGCCATAACTGTCTCTTAGAGAATAGAATGCGATTTCTGGAAATTTTTTGTTAAAAGTGTACAGTTTACTATCTATGAGTTGAATAAATAATAAAGACTCCAAGTTGTGAAATATAGTGTTCAGCTGCTGGGTGATATTATCTAGGACCTCATAGAAAACTCTCCTTTATGTAATTTTTTAAATCGCCAACATTATCAACCATAATTCGTTTTTTCTGAGGCTCTGAAATGTTAGCTAAATCATTGTTTTCCCCCAAAATCTTTCAAAATCGTTCCTTTCATCTTCAATAAATTTATGAAACTCGGATATCTTTTAAATACAGTAGTTTATGTCATTTGACTTAGTCTGAAAAATGACAAATAAATAATCAGTGAGAGGAAATATTTATGAGAAAACACTTAATAAAAGAATAAAATTAAAATCTGTGAGGGATGCTAACGAGCCACGTTAATCATTATTGGTTTCTGCATCACAATTTTCACTCGGGTCGATGAGGTTTTCAAACAATTCTAACAGTGATAACTAAATTCAAATAGGCCTACAGTTGGCACTAATCGACCATTGTAATTCCACTTGGTTGGAGCCACTTTTAGAAATATCTTTAGTACTTCAGCGTCTAAAGCACACATTCGTTTTGAGGATTTAGAGAAAAATGATTCCATTCCACTTAATGTCATAAAAAAATATTTTAAAACTCTTTTATTTGTGACACAGCTTGTGATAGCACTAAATGTAATCTATGAGCAAAGCAATGTACAAATAGAGAGAGCCTACGGGAAAGTTTATTTCACTCTAGCTTAAAGTCCATTTAAATGTTCCACTATAACAGCTGCTCCATCATAGCTTGGAGCCACAGCCATATTCATCAACACAACGGCGCACTATATTGTAAAGAGCCTCAGCTGATCTGTCAGCAGTGACGTCAATATTATTTATATATTTAGCACCGCGTCTTACTACCCGTTCGGTTTATACGCTTTAAGTACTAATTACTCTAATGGATTAGGAATTGGGAAGGTTGAATCAGAGGAAGTGAACCCGCATTTGCGTGGAGGGAGAGTGGAAAACCATTTAGGAAAAACCACCCCCAGTTCACCCGACCAAAATTCGAACCTCGATCTCCCCGTCCTCAGCAGTCGAGCTCAACACGACAAGCGCGTTAGCCAACTACGCCACCGAGGCGGGTGTGACGTCAATAAATCCCAAGAAGAGTTCCTGTACTTTTCTATCCGGCGTTGTGTAAAGAATGGCAGTAGACAATTGAGAAAAATTGCTTACATACAAGACAATAGCCACAAAGGATGTTTGCCCAATTTCATGTTTAATATTTTCCAACACAATAGGGCTAACCGAGGTAATTAAATCATTTTGAAGTAAATTTGAGGTAGCTTTGAAAAGAGTTGACAGTTCAAGATGGCATTTGAGTTTGTCGTCATATTTTCCAAGAAGTTCAATTAGCACTACGTAGTTACCTTTATTGGCCTCAAAAGGCAAGTTCTTGCTATCCAAGATAGCAAAAAACATCAATAAATCTAGTAAGAATTTCCCAATTTTTTTTAACATCTTCGTTGTACTTTAAGTGATAAATCTTTGCTTGCTTATCTAACTGATGGTCAATTCACAATTTGCCAAACGTTTTCACTTGGATTATGATCTGAAATGAGCTTGACCTATGGTACGACTTTTAATTGCTTTGTGAATATTATTCATATCACTGAATCCTGATTTACTCCATACGTCATTATCGTTGGTAAATAGTAAGCACAACCAACAATATAATTTTCCCCCAACCTGACAGTCACTCAATACTTTCATACAATTGTGTATTGAAATATCTAACAGAAGTTTTATTTTTGGTTGATAGGTTACTTAAGGATGGAGTGGGTCTGCCTATTTCAATTATTTTCTTTTTTTCCATCGAAATATCGGGACGAAACACTATGCTCCAAAATACTACCCATGACACAGCAGCAATCCTCTTCCATTGTCACACTTGTCGACACCACTCGTCATTCTACTAGTGTACGCAAAGAAACTGACAGATTCCCTTGGAGAATAAAACCAGCATCAATATTATTATAAATCAAAATTAAACTTACTATAAATTGGTGACAAATACCTTATTTTTCAAGATATCACACAAAAATTAGATGTAGAAACATTACATATAGTAAACAAACAAACTAAAAATAAATTTTAAAATAATATTTGTAAGAACACCAATACATCAACCACCGAACTAAATGCCTTTTACTCTCCTAGATAATCACCGCTTCCCTTCCCGCGATGGGGGCCGGACAGACCCGGAAAATAAAGAGTGACGTTTAGGGAATTTGTTTGCAAGCCCGCCGGCCGGTCAAGTAAAGAGAGAAAGAGATATGTGGCTGGTCTATGCAAGAAGGGCTGCCAACTTTACTACTAACAGTAATGGTTTGAGTAGTTTCTAATTATAGTGTTTTTTAAACTTTATTTTCAACTTCTTTTTCTTCTTCATTTATAGGGAAGCATTGCTTCACTTGCTTATGATGAATAAACGCCACTGAAACATACCCTTAGGGGTACACAGCATGCCTCTAAGTTTTATTATTAATAAAATATTTTTTTGTAAAAGTGTGCAAAACAAATTAATGCAAATTAAGACATGACATCATGGACCTGGTTTAGCCTTTCTTTCCCTTTGTCACATTTGTTTAGTTTATCAGCAGCGATTTATCAAAATTTGCCCCGCTTCAGTGGTCACTTTTTTTTTTTGTGGCCCACGAAGTTTTTTGGGAAATAACCTACTGTAGTAAAATTGATATTTTTAGTTGAGAAACAGAAAGTTTAACTTGTGCGGGAAAAATCTATGAAAGCTTCAACTAATGTTAATTCATTAATAAACTTAAACGTGCTCTATTTTTATAGTGACGTTTGTATCCGTGTCAGTCCTATTTTGTTCCACCTCCTCACCAATTATGATGTGGCACACCACTAGACTCATAGATTCAATTGCGGCCCTCGAGCACTTTTTAAGTTGGAAGCCCATGGTCTAGGGTATCGCTCTCGCAATAGACTAGATTGTCGATTACAGTGAGATCAAAGTTCAAATTTCAGTCGAATGTACAGAGAGGTGTTTTTCCTAGATAGTTTCCATTCTTCATTTTCGCAAATGTGGATCCACTTCCCTTAAACTAAACCTTGCTCATCCTTAACACAAACCCGAACAGGTAGTAAGGTGCAATGCTGGAAAGAAAATCAAAATATGGAACTGTCATTTATACTTTAAAGGGTAATAGGTAATTGTTTCTGTTTTTTATAAAGATCTGTAGAAGATTAATTGGTTAGGCCAAACACTTTAGCAAGAAGGGCGTGAGCGACTTACAAAAAATTGGGAAAAACTGAAATCAAGTATTTAAAAAAAAGAAAACTACAAATAGATTGCAATCTTCAGATAAAATAAAAGGTATTAGTTAAGCTTTAACTTTAGGCTTTCAAATTTGGATAAGTTGTTTCTATTTCGTTCACTTACTGTTCTTTATCTTTGACCTCTGCAAACTTAAAGGCTTCAAGGTCAGCCATCATGTATTCTTTCCTCTTCTCTAACTCCATCTTCTCCTCCTCTGTAATGTTCTTGAGGTACGAAAGTCGAGTTTGGGTTTGCCTCTGTAATATGAACCTTTGCAGAACTTGTTCAGTTTCTGTCTCCCCTAAACATCAACAATTACAATTCAATTTTATTAGGAAGGATCTTTTAGAAAATACAAACATATTATATTGTGTCTGTTTGTGTCTAGCAACATTTAAGCAATATTAATATTACCTAAGAGATAAGTGCTCCTTGTTTTTGTTGTAAGTCTGAGTCAGCCAGTCAAACGCAAACAGTTCACAATAAAATAACAAAGTTATTATTACAATCAGCTCAGCTTAATTTATGTATAGTTGCATATCAGTGTTATGGAACTAGGCAAAAACGTTTAAACAAAGACACACTTTTAAACTATAATAGGGGTTGAAACTAGGACATTAGCAGCTGGGGGGCGTCTTGACAGCACTAGAGTTCGCTCTTGTCCCCAGTTCGAGGTAGAGTTAGATCACCAATGTAAACGTACAGAATGACTGACTTGGGCTGACAACTCTTTTCAGTTATAAATGACATTACATAATGTACTATAGTTTACAATATAATACAGTGTAGCTCCAGGTTTGACTAGTTTCCATTGGACATTCCCGCCCTACACAAAGACCATCCTGTCAAAATACACATAGGGTAGAATGCGGGTAGCGACATACTCATTAGTTAAAACAATTTACTATTTTATTAGTGATTTTATAGATATTGTCAAAAGGGACAGCTGCAGATAACATGACTTAACTTATGAATATGTAAAAGTAGTTTTTCTAGTTGTCAAATAAAGCCCTTCCTACAAAAGTTGGACTGTACACTAAGAAAATGGACACTAAGGGTCAGTTTCATAGTCAAATTTAGTACGCCTCAAGTGCGGCGCTACACTAAGTTCATGACAACACCTACCTAAACTCAAATGGAATGGGCCGTTCTCGCATAGGAAACTGGCCCATTCCATTCTGGTTTAGGTAGGTGTCGTCATGAACTTAGTGTAGCGCCGCACTTGAGGCGTACTAAACTTGACTATGAAACTGGCTCTAAAGCTTATATGGGATTAATTTCCATTGTCAGGCGCATATCCATAACAATATGTATACATATTTTTGAATAAATAAAACATTGATGTTATTTGTAATTTTGCATAGATATCACATTTTGAATAATAATTGATAATACTACACAATTTATAAACTGACTTAACTTATAACAGTACCATACACCTAATATGATTATGCACCAAGCTCCGAGGCTCAGGTATTAGTCAAAGATGCTCTGGCACTTTAAAACTAAACCTGACTGTGTGAAAATCACAAGAAAACTTTTGGGGTTATCACTGAGCACATGTGGAAACTATCCCAACTGTCTTGATAGAGAAATTGTATTTTAATGTTCAGCAGTGCAACAAAAAGTGTAAATTCTTAACAATTCATCAAGATGTTTTTTGCAATTCAAATATTAATTTGTATAATGAAGAAATTATTTGGAATCAACCACAGCTAAGACGATCTAGAATCATCATCATCAACTGTTTCCAGCCTGTGATCAGGTCAGTTTAGTAAAATACCGCCATCCTTACTCTTTCCTTACAAATAGTTTGTATAAATCTCTCTGGGAGCATGCAAAAAAAGGCCATGGAAATATGTGTATATATATCCATTTCGTTTTTCCTAAAAGGTATAAAACCTACTTTGCTTGTTTTCCCTATGGCAAAGCAGACAAGATAGGCCCCTAGTGGAGCCTGCCAAGATAAGAATGTAAGCTTTCACTGTAACTGGAGTATACAATATACACCCAAAATGTATGTTTACAATTTGAATTTAGCCCTATGCTGATCAGGATGAGAACATAAGTTAAGTGTATCAATAAGGGGATAAGAATTATCTGGAGGTGGCAATATATCAGAATGGCATTTCATTAATTAATCTGAGGTGTTTAATGTGCACTTTCTGTACCAAATGATTAAATCAGCACACAACTTATAAACTAACTTAAATCTAGAACAGACAAAACAGCCAGCCTCCAGCAATTAATTTATCTCTGTGAAAGGTAAAACCCACATTTAACCAATAATATATTTTCCGGTCATACTGGGATAGAACCCAGGACCTTTAGCTAACCAGGCACTCTCTCTACCGATTGAGCTGGTGTTTCAGACTAAGTATGATCTTATTCAACCATAATAATATAATAATGATAATGACATATCTTTGTTTGTTAGTAAAATAACAGGGCATCGCCCAAACGAGAAGGATGTGGTTCTATAAACAAAAAGTAAATTAAGGTCAATCCCATTTTTTTGTCCCTGAAAGTGCTATAAAAATCAGATTATATGTATTTATTTAATATCCATAAACAGTGTATCTTTAAAAGTTTTTAATGTAGAGGTTAGACTGTAGTACCTGTAGCTTCTTTAAGCATCATGAATGCAGACTCCAGATCATCTGTGAGTCTGGTGGCTTGCTCGGTACCTGGACGAGAACCATTGGCAGAGCTGATAGAATCATGATGCAACATTGGCCGCCCTGTAGGGAATATTCGCCGCTCCAACCTCTCCAACTCTTGCCTACGTTCTTCTACCCGATACCTGTCGGGTTTCACACACCTTGTATAAATATATTAACTAGACATAAACAAATAATACATCTAATCACTCTATTTCTACTGTGCTATATATATCCAACGAGTGTCATTCATCATCATGAGCAGTTTCCGACCTACTGTTGTGTCAGCTGCAAACAAAAGCCTCTCCATCTCACCGAATCCCTCCATTCCTCCTGCCTTTATATCTCGTTTCAATCTCATCTTTTTGATACATCCTCCTCCACTTGGTCCATCCATCGTATACTTTATCTCAATTGTATCTTGAGATGCCCCAATAACCAATGTGTCTCTTATCCCTTCATATATAATCCTGTCTTTCACGCAATGCTCCTTAAAATCTTCATCTATGATGCCTGCACTCTACTAGCATCTGGTATCATAGACGGAGGTCTTAAGGAGCATTGAATATGAATAAATGTATATTTCATTGTGATCGAGCAAATGCTCAGTAGAAGATTTCAATGTTTTATCAACCTTATTATGAACTACTTATTTTTTTTCTTTATTGATCGTTCATTGACTTGATCCATAGGCTTACTTATCTCAGAGTTTATTTTGTGTGTGTATATGCATACAGTAACTAGCACACAATCTTATTTGATGTGATGCTCCTAGCATAATGATATTCATAAATATAAAAAACATTCAAACATTTCCTCTAGGCTATGAAGATGTAACCTGTAAATACATCAATACTTTTCTTTTTAGCTTTTAATGTTCAGCGACATACCCAATTCATTTATGAATAGCAGTATCCAACACCAAACATTATGTTTAAAATCTTATTTATTATTATTCATAGGGCAAATTTTGTTTTTTAAACTTTTTTTTAATGAAAACTATTGTGATTTTTGTACTGACTGTTTTTAGTTTTGAAATAAACCATGTTTAGGAACTTCCTTGATATTTATACTGTGTTATAAATAATTTTTAACAGGTATATATTGTAGTTTTGAGGTTTTATAAATAAAAACATCTAAAAGTATATTACAGTTGTTGACATGTACCGATGAAAACATTATTCCTTATAATTATACAATAATAAAAAAAAAGTGACTGTTGATACAGGAAGCACAGTAGTTTTTCAACAACAAACTAAAATGTTTGAATTAATTATAAAGTTGAAGCTTAGCCATAAGAGCCTTCTCATGGCCAATTAACTGGAATATTATACATGTGAGTGAGCTCGTGCGGGAAAACATAGTGAGTTCGGTTTTCTGCATTCTTCACTTGTAAGACAACAAAATTGGGATCACTTAGGGAAGATTTTATTTTCAAATTATTACTTATCAATTTTGTTATATTTCCTAATGTGGTAAAACAGTTTCATCTGTCTCAATTCCACTGTTTTATAAAATATAATACAGAAAACTGCACCACAGTGTGACATCTAGTTTGAGCTTTTTTACTAAGTCAGGTGATATATCAAGGGGGTTAAATTGGCTCTTAAGAAAGTTCATCACACTTATGCCCTTAATTCAACACTTCAATTGAATCCTTAGCACAAAAGAGTACCGCTTAATTCAACACTTTACTTGCATCCTTAGCACAAGAGTTTACAGCTGAAAATAATATGCATGGAAGAAGGTCTATAAACTAATAATAAGTACAAAAAATTATAGGTGCAAACACAATTTGGACTTTACAATGAAAACAAGAACACAGTTCATAGTCTACTCTGCTGCTACTGTGTTTGAAAGAACAACTAACCTGAAATCCTGCAATTGGCGGTCTCTTGCCTTGCCTGCATTTAGGGCATTCATCTCTTGTTTGGACAGCATATTCCTAGTAGTGTCTCGTAGATCCAAGGCTTCTTTATTTATTTTCTACAAATATAATTGGTAAAAAAGAAGTTTTAAAAACAAAATAGCTAACAATTATTTTTTGATAAGTTTAGAGTAATGCAGAGATTATTTATGACGAATAATGGGCAGGCATTATAAATCAATTGACATACTTTAAACAATGCACAACCAGCTTTGAGAGACTTTGGTTTAAAGCCTGGTGTGGTGGTATGGTGTGAAAACAGGTATGATACAAGTTATTTGGAGTTCACCATAGTTGTACCCTATTGGTGTTTAGAACCTGTCAAGAAAAACCACTGTAAAACCAAACCTGAAGGTGTTTAATCTCCATCTCTTGCTTCTGTATGCTCTTTTCCAACTTCTTTAAGGAACTCTCAAAAGAGACACTGTCATCCAGTAAACTGTTTCGTATCGCTCTGTATTTCTTCTTCACGTGTTCGGCTTCCATCATGTTCATATTTACACGGTGAATCTGGTTCTCCAGAGAAGTCACTTTCTAGAACAAACATGGCTGGTTAAATAATCACAATTCATCTGCAACAAGGAAATTAAACTTGAAAAAATGCTTGTTGATAGTGGCAGGATCGTACCTAATTTCCCTGCTTAACCCCCTCCCCTCCCCATTCCACACCTCCTCTAAAAGTATTATTAGTAATGTATTTTTGTATTTCTCCTCGATGCCTTGGTTAGTAGATACAGTAGCCCCATGGCTTCTTTGGTGCTGACTGACAGCTTTGAAACGTTACCAGACCAAATTATGTATACCTATGCCGGACCAAATGATCTGTAAAAACATGTGTTAAGCAGCTGTCACTTCTGACGGTCAAAATTTAGGTATATACCTACATGTTGACTGTCAGAAATCAGCTGTGAGCTGTCAGTCATCACCAAAGAAGTCATGGGGCTACTGTAGGTACAGTGAAATATCTTTAAGCAGACACCTCTGAATTTCAGATTATTCTTTACAACATTAAATTTCCTCAGCAAAATAACATTAGCTCTTACAGTGAAATAACTTCCCAAAAAACTTACTTTTTCAACAACAGACGTGGTCAATGCTATAGAAGCATATCTATGCATATAAATCTCTACAAAGAGAACCGAGATTGAAAACACCAATTCATACACAGCATTTTACTGTAGGAATGCCATTGTCTTGCGCAAAGTGTGAGCAGTCTATCCTTCCCCCTCTAGTGAAAGTTTATAAAATTTAAATTCTTTAAGCGAGTATCCACAGTATATAGATTAAACTGTGTCCATGCACTTTGATTTTAAAAATAAAAAATTCAAATAACTGACACTTCTTAGTAACTGACTTTTTTTTATTCAGGATATATATTTCACTATATTAGAGTTTTAAGAAAAAGCTAATAACACCACCCCATTACTAATGTAAAAAAAACTTACTAGCTGATTCGAGAAAAATATAATATTACAATTATTTCTTATTGAGGAGCTTCGCCACAAGCCACCCCAAGTAAGACCCCAAAACTTTGCCCTCTGAGCACGGTCTTAGACAATGGAGTGTCGGAAAACTTAAACCATAATCTAAAAATAAGATTTTTATTATCAGTACAAAGATTTGATTTACCCGAGTCTCTGGAGTTTGTGTTTTACGGACTGTCTGCTTTTGGATATTTTTTTGTAGTAATTTGTGATATTCATCAGCCAGCTGTTTCATTCGCCTTTGGCACTGTAATTAAAACAAACATTGCTATCATTTAAAACTTGATTAAATCATTTATCACAAATTTGATTTACTAAAAAGTGCATCCACCCCTAAAGCTTTAGAACTAATGGACATATTCTAACCAAACTTTATTAACAAAGTGTGAAGCATAACATTTCATGTTAACTTCAGCAGGGTTTATGAGTTTTAGTGAAGGACATACTGAAATGACTCTTGGTCCACTTTCTAAAATAAGGCCACAATATGTATTGTGTTTTTTTTTAGTATTCACAAGTCTTAAAAATCAACAGTAAAGAATTGGACAACTTGTAAAGATTTCCCTAAACTAAAGTGCAATTTTTAAGTTACGTTGAAAGCAACCTTGGCCGATTTCCTTTTATGAAGGGAAATCGCCCAATGGGATGCAATGAGGGCTGCAAGAAGGCCTCGCGATAACACCTACAACCAAAGTGTGTGTGTGTTACACTCTCAATTTCAATCTTTTATGAAGAGAAATAGGGTGTACTAAACTAATACTAAATAATAATATATGATCTTTAATTTATATCAAACCCAATCTAAACATTGTTAGGGAACATGAAACTACCTTGCGCCCGAACATAATTTACGTAAATATTTAAATCTAGCACTGAGATATAAACTGATACATATGAATCCAGGGTTTTCAGGTCGTATACTAACACGGTCAGGATCTGAACCAAGGATGCCAGGACGGCTATGACCGCGTGCCGTTATAAGTGCTTGCTATGCATATCTAGTAATATATAAATATTTTTATAACCAAAATTGTAAAAATGTGTGGTTATAAAAAGTAAGTTAAAGCATGAAAGCTGTAGTGTAAAAACAAAATAATTATATTAGTAAATATATGACAATTTACAAGAGTATCCCAAAGTATATCAAATAGTTTGAACATAACATTGATAAATATAATTTCCAGTTAAAATTGTGAGCACAAATTTACAATACCTATCTTATAGTTACTGCAATTTTTAAAAAGAAATACAATGCCAAGAAGATAATTGAAATTCTGCTGCTGTATAGCTATGTTTATAAATAAAGTGAAAATGATGCTACTATATGAATAGTAGAATAATTCTGGTAGGAGCAATAGAAACTTAGAGGTTCAAAACTTTAAAACTATTTTTGTATATTACTAAGGCAAGTTATGTAGTAAAATATTTTCAATGTTGACCTAAGAACAAAAAGGTTTGTACAATATTTGATTAATATATACGAAACTGATATGGATGGTCGTCTTGATAACAGAATCAAATTTTGAATATTTCTATCCACCTTCACTGTACCTTCTTCCAAATATAATACAATTACCCCATAGAGCGCAAAGAGGTTTTCCTTAAACAGATTTAGTTCCTGTGTGTCACAAAGTGATACAGAGTAAACAACTAGTGAACTGTGCCCTCAGAATATGAGACAAAGCAGAATGGCTCAGCGGTAGAGCATTGCCACGCAAAGCCTAATGTCCTGGGTTCTCTTGTCCAGCTTAGGTATCATTTTTCAATTAAATTAATTTCATATTTCTTCTCTCTTCCAGAACTCTACCATACAGGCACATACAAATAACTCGATGGTCAACCTGGCACCCACAGGCACTGCACTGCGTCAGGGACCACTAGAAAATGTGATATATATTTGGTTTGGGTTTTCATGAGAAATACCTCTACCAAATAGTATTTTAAACAAGTTTTTTCTTCTGGAATGTAAACAGTAAATTATGTAAGTGTGTAAATTGATTTTATTTTAACGGTTGACTTGTTTTGAACCCTATTAAATAGCTACTTCAATACCAACTTTTTTCTTTAATTCAACGCTTATTTTAGAAGAAAGGCTATGATAATTTTGAGTAAAATGCTTAGCTACTTTTTGAGCACAAAGTGTAATATCTAAAAGTGTATATAAAAGTGTAATATGTAATATAATTTCAACTTTGGACACCCTTCTAGTCAGTACACGGAAGAACAGTAATGTTATGTATCAATTGAGAATGTACTGAGAAGGGACCTAAGAGTGACTGGTTTGATTTTTAAAGCTTATAATTTCACATAGACATAACTCAAAGTATTACATAGTGTCAAATTTTTAAAATCATAATTAAAGTGTTATTTGACAAATCCAAACACATTTTTTAACTCACGCTAACTAATGTTCCATTTTGAGTTAGGTTACTTTTCATGCGTAAGTATCATTGTGCAGTTTTGGTTGTCCTGCAAACTTTATAAAACATTAAAGGGGTAAAATGTGAGCTTTCAATGCCAGACTGTACAAGCAAACATACCAGTTTTGATTGATGTCGAACAAGATCAAGCTTCTTTTGCATATCAATCACTTTACAGTCAAGAACAGTCGCAACTTCATCTCCAGTTTTGTTTTTCAAGGCCATTATATCTTTGGTTGGCCTTTTTGTGACTTTAAACACATCTTCGTCAAGCTAGGGGAGAAAAAAAAAGATTCAACCATTATTAATTATTACTAACACTAAATTAAATTGACTTTATAAAATGAAATAGTGAAACAAGTCGATGGTAATCTTGTCAAAAGCAGCTTTAGATCAACACACTTCCCTTCCTCTCTTCCATCTGTGTCCCAGCTAAATGAACTTATAACTATATCATTACTCTCTAAAGAAACAATTAGTATTAAATAGAGACAGAGGCTGTCCTCACAACTTCTTGGCAGTTTGTGTTGTGACTGATGTATAAGCTACTATTTCGAGGGTTGGTCCAGCTTACATGTCAACATATATTATATATGTACCAGAGGTTGGTAGAGTGTTGTATCGGCTGGTATACAAAAGTATGTATCATATACAAGCTAGTTGTTTATATCGTAATTATTATGTTCTTATTAACTTAATTTATGGTTTGGAATGAGGAGAGTCAATTACAAGAAATTCATCGTGAAAATCGCCTTTGGTGCAATTGGTTGATATTCAAATTTCACTACGCAATTAAAATATAGTGTGATGCCACCCAACCAGTTATGCAGGTGTGTGTGTGGACTATTCTACTAAGTGTTGGTGTAGTATTGTAACAGTGTTTTACAATAATGAGCAACATCCAGTCGTGTTGCTTTTGGGTGGTATCTTCACAAGGAATAGAACATGGACTTTAGAATGTTATTACGTGAAAGTTATATAGCTTAGGAAGCAAGTGAGAGATATATGAAAACAAGACAAACTATTTATTTATAATACTAATAATGTAATAAATTAGCATGAACTAATAAACATTACGAGTGTGGTACCTAATGAATTGAGCTAACATAGCTTTTCTTAGAGATATATTATAGGCCTAAAAGAGCAAACAATTTATAATTCACATATTTTGGTGTAGGTTTTAGTTTGATTGTTTTTTCCAGATTTCTATTAATTATTATTCTGTGATTAAATTAATCTGATGTGTTTCAATTAATCAAATACAATAATACTAGGGATGAGTCAGTTCAGTTTTGTTTTGTACCTTAGTCCTACACAGACAAGTTTAGATTTTTAAAAAGTTATTTCTCGGTTCCTTGGTTATTGACTTTATGGATTTAAGAAAAATCTTAATAATCATAATAAAATAGTTGACATAAAAATAGATCTTATTTATTTTGTATACGCTCTTATTTTATGTATAGCACAATTCGTGTGAAAATTACTGTTTTGACAAATGTTGTAGCCATCCACATAGCAAAAATATGAAAAGAGTACATCCCAAATGGCTTCAGATTAATATGTATGATAAAGTGGAGTTTGTAAATAGAACCAAAATAATGGAATCAGCAAAATTCTGGAATTGGCCAATCATCACTAACTAATACATGAGCAAATAGGCCTATTTAAAAAAACTCAACTTTTTTTTTTGTGTATGCACACCACAATTTAAATATTACAATATTTATAAAAAGAAGGGCCTACTTTACAATTAACTTTTTTTAAACTAATAGTTTAGAAGAGGAGACAATTAAATCACATTATTATTATTATTATGGGTTGTGTCAATGTACACATTCCTCCACTCAGTCAACACATCCCACGTTGTGTTTTATTTTTTGAGTAGACCTACTTATAAAAACTAACACAAATAGCCATGCTGCTGGGTAATATTACCTTTGAGAAGCTACCAAGTTGTAAATAAAGCTGCTTGTTTTCCTTCTTCAAGTTACGCAGTTTCTCGGTGTTTTTATTCTTCTCTAAATCACATTCTTCAAAATATGCCTTTCTTTGACCCTCTGAAAAATAAAAAAAGTGCTGTACAGTTTTAGAATGGATCTGTGTGTGGAAAGAAAAACAATCACTATAATTTGCGTGTATGTGTGTGGATGGATGTGTGGGTGTGCATGTATTGAGGATATCTTCAAGCTTGGTCTTTGGTCTTCCTTCGGCACGTGACTACAGGAACAAGGGTGCCGAAAGTTCAAGCAAATTAACAGTTATGGGGATGTTTAACACCAAAAAAAGGAACATAAAGGGCTTTGCTTAGCTTATCAAAGCCTTTATTTAATGTGATGTAAGGACCTAAGGAATGACACACTTGGGTACAACTAAGCCCGAATCCAAAAAGTGAGGTCTAAATTAAAGAGGATTTAATGTGGGCTTACTTAGAACATTATGTAGAGCATAAACAATCTTTCAGGGTGAATTTAATCAATTAATAATAATAATAATAATAATAATAATAATAATACTTAGCACCGCGTCTTACTACCCGTTCGGGTTATACGCTTTAAGTACTAATTACTCTAATGGATTAGGAATTGGGAAGGTTTAATTAGAGGAAGTGAACCCGCATTTGCGTAAAGGGAGAGTGGAAAACCATTTAGGAAAAACCACCCTCAGTTCACCCGACTGAGATTCGAACCTCGATCTCCCCGTCCTCAGCAGTCGAGCTCAACACGACTAGCGCGTTACCCAACTACGCCACCGAGGTGGGTTTAATCAATAAAGCTTTCTCATATAGTTATGTTTGGCAGACTTTAGTTCTTCTTTGAGTTTCTCTTATAGTTATTAAATAAACTAAATATTAAAGTGGTTCTGGTGCTCTGGTAAATGTCTATAGAGATGTTGTGGCAGTTAAGTATTAAATCTTTTGACAATTTTTCTAGTGTTATGTCTAGATTAAAATAATCATATTATTAACAATACATTTTTGGTTCCTCCTTAATACCTAACGGGTGGAATACCAGTAATTTAAAACTCATAGCATCTATGACCCCAATTGAGTTTTAAAACACTTCAAGTGGGATTTAATGTTAAATTAATTCATGACATCTCCTATTGGGGGACTTCACCAAGGTTAGAGACCACTCCCCTGATGCCCAATACATTCCTGGATACAGCCCTGCATTATATTATCATGTACTTATTGTAAATAATTTCTTAACATAAGTTAATATTATGGTGCACAATTTTAAACAAAGAGACACCTATTAGAAAACAGTGTATATTGGTACTTCAAAATTTGAAGTTAATAAAACATTTCTCGAAAACCATGAGTGATGAGGTCATTTTTGTTACTATGTTTAGGTTCTAATGAAAATAAAATAGTTGGATAACAATAATGATGTGTGTAACTATCAGGTCTAAGTGGTTGGTTTTTTTAAATTTTTGCTTGCAATATCTTATTATTGAAAGTGTCACTGTACCTGCCCTTAGCTCATGCAGATGCATGTGGGAGCTAAAAGTCCCCAGTTCAATTCCCAGCATGGTCGAAAAATTTATCATTGGTGAAATTTGGGTTTGTCCTTTCACAGTGATGAATTAACGGCCGGGGACTGGATGTTGTGTCTGTTTTAGTCTTAAGTTAGATTATAAGGCATATGAAGCTACAACAGGCCTAGCTAGCAAAATAGTATAACATTTATAGCTTGAATTTAAAGAATTTACCCAAGCCACAGTCTGGAAACAGTAATGGATGTAAAACTGTACCTGGAATGCTTAGAAAGTCTTTGTGAAAATGTTTAAATTATAGAGTAGTATAATATCTGTAAATTTGTATCAATACTTTAAAATAGGGTTAATACCAGCCTACAAGTAAATTCACCCAGACTAGCCGAAATTCCCATTTTGATAAAAATATAATTTTTACAGTTGAGACTCTAATGATAAAAAAATAATAAGTAGGTACTTCATTAGATCTTCAAGAATAAAGAGATCTAACCTGATAACTGAATCTTCTTCTTTATTTCAAATATTTGTTTGTTTGTGGAGGCTAAGTCATGCTCAATAGTCTCCACTTTCAGTGGCATGATATAAATTAGTAGTTTTTAAATAATCTACAGTTTTTAGCGTTAATCTTCACGTCCTTGTAAAATAGTATTTTATTTTTGCTATTTTAACAGTTTGTGACAGTCAGACTGACCGTTGCTTAGAAACAAGTTAACTTTATTTTCACACACGTGGTTGTTGCTGTTGGCAACCACATAAAAAAGAAATTCTTTCGTGTATAATTAAAATGGTCCATAAAGCAGCGCATCTTTTGGTAGATACACAAACTAGAATGACGAAGCACATGATTAATTTTCAAAGTTGAAAAATCCATCGCTAACAAATACGCTAACTTTAAAAATATACCTGACTAAAACTTTGATTCAAGGACCAAAATATCAACTTAAATTTTATCATTTTCCCGGATGAATACTCACCTGAAGCCCCTCCCCGCACTGTTGACAAGTTTTTTTTATTATACCATTACGACTTACGTTGCCCGGTTCACGATTAGTACAACCAAAATAAATGCATCTGTACACACATCATCGTCACGGGTCAGGATTGTGCCCGGGCGCCATCTCCGGGCAGAAATAGTTTTGTTTACTTTTTCCTGGACCTAGCCATAGAAAAGGGAATACTATAGAAGGCGCTCTCTGTTGTGTTTTTCAGAACCATATTAGCGCTAGTGGTGCTAAGCGGTGGTTTCCCTAACTAACAAACGTTCTGGTGGTGTATTCAAATGTTATGTACTTCTCTTCAATATTTTGAATTCAATTAAATTTAGCAGAATAAAAGAAGACACACACCATATTTGAGAAAATTTACATTAATATTGTTTTTAAAATCAAATCAAGCAATAACTTTAAGATATTAATATTTGAGCATTTAAATAAATATTTAATCCAAAAATTTACAAATACAATCTTGCTTGGATATTCATATCTACCTACACAATTAACTGATTTAAATAATGTGATAGGAGTCCGACACCTTAGCTCAGTTGGTAGCATGTCCACCTACTGGTCTAAGAGTCCCTAATTCGATTCTCGTCATGGCAAAAAAAAAATCATTGGTGAACTATGAGTTTCCCCTTTCCCAGTTATTAATTAAAAGCCTGGGCTGGATGTTGTGACTTTTATAGATTTAAGATAAGAGAGTTGAACCGGAATCATTCTTATTTGTAGGTACATAAATGTTATTGGTTTTAAAATGTTCTAAATGTTTATATAATTATATTTTATGCCCCTCTTTCTTTAATTTGATTTTTAAATATTGTATTATATCCTTTTTTTGTCAAGCTAGGATGTAATAATTTTCAAAGAAGATTAAAGCATTTGTCAGTAAGCACTAATGAGGACTGACATTTTATAGTGGTAGTATGACTAATAAATAAGAAATTAAAAGAACCTGTACAATTCATTCTGTTTAGTTTCTTTGTTCCAACGCTTCTGCAATTGTCAGTAAAATGTTTATCGCATGCCAAAAAGTTTTTGTAAAATTTAAGTTCTTCAAATTCTCTTAACAGTGGATTAATTATTTTAATCCATAAAGAAAATTCATTTTCTTCATAAACGGAAAATCTATGCCGCAGAGTTCGCACATACATAGGCACACAACACCAACTTTTTCTCGGCATATTTAATTTACTGTTTATGCATTGAATGGAGTAATTTAAGAAAAAATAAAACTTTGTTTTATCATCTATCAGATGAAGATACACAGTCACAAACTATCCTTCAACTGTCCTACCTTTCCATGCATTGTAAACACACAGTGGCGACTCAGAACTTTTTCTTATGGGCGGGCACAAAATTAATAATAAAAAATAATTATAAAAATATAAACTTATCTGCTATTTATATTTTACAATGAAAGTAGTTCCGCCTTTCTACAATAAAATTTGCTGAATTTATTTGGACCCTTACTTCCGTTTGATAAACTTGAAACATTGAATCCAAAAGTTCATTTTGGATGGCTTAAGATGTATTCTTAAATAATATATTTGAGTATTTCCAATTCAATGCATGCAAGAGCGGACTCTAATTCAGCTGCAAAATCAATCAAACCTAAGTAAATACCATTACCATCAGAAGTAACCCTTTCATCATGACTACGTAAAGCTAATTCAAAAACCCCATAGAAAAGCCCCACACAATTTAATACACATAGTTAAGCGATATAATTTGTATTTGGGGTTGTCATCTTTTCCTTTGTGATTTTGTTTTCGTTGCAAATGCCACTATTTAATTGCTCCCTCATGCTAACTCATGTTTCTTCGCTCTTTCTGATAAATGTTTTAAATCAGCAACACCACCTTTAATCCACATAGAGGATTCTTCATTTGAAAGGAAACAAAAGAAGCAGACTAATTCGTTAGTCAGTTCATAGCCACACATCCACTTATATTTTTATCATAAATGATTGTATTAAAATGTATCTGATAGATACGTGACTTATTCGAAGAAGAACAGTCTATATTTATAATTATATCAATCTTAGTTGAAAGCTTTTCATTAAATCTAAGTCAATTAGCCTATTAATAATGTACTGCGCAGAGTTAATTTCAAGATTCATTTAAAACAAACCGTTGAACGAAGATAACAACGATAATCACTTGCAAATGACGCACCAATATAATAATTATAATAGCACGCGCACCTTTACGTCTTTCATTCTCAAGCGACTCGACCATACACACTCGTTTATTATGTTACAAGATTGGAACATTTCAACATGTGCCCCCTTTAGCCTTGCGTACAGCGTTCTGGGTATCTCCACCGTGAACCTGGGTAATATTCAATATTATGCACCAATCTGGAAGATAGCTTTGCTTGAAGGTTTTAACTCGGCAATTAAAAAACTTAATTTTTTTTAAAACTAGAAAAAGGTTAATTTTAAATTTAATGTTTCCATTATTTATATAATTTAAATAATATTATTATAGCTTACAATTGTTTGTATGTATAACGCGGTTGTTTGGGTGGGCGAGCACGTGTCCTTGTGCCCTTTAGGACAAGCCGCCACTGGTGGATATTGCTTCTCAGCTTGGTTAAGCATCTCGATGTAAAATATACGGGCCTACATATCCTGTACGGGAAATATATTTATATAATTGTTGCGATATCAATTGGACTGGCATCAAATATCAGTCCTAGATCTAACTCAGGGCAGTAGTGCCCTTTCACACAAAAAGTATTTTATGGCGCGATCAATTTCTGACATTGCTTTCAAACTAGAGGGAAAATCCCAGTTTCCCATGTTCACTTGTACTTTTGACGTGGTGTAGGATACTCCATGGCTGACGACGTAAACCGTATGCTAGCTACATACTTTTTGCTATGTAGAATAAAAAACAGAAAAAATATAAGGTGGTTCTGAGTACACTTTATAATTAGTAATTGATTACTTGAAGGTAATTTTAGTTTAAATTTTGCTAGACTACGCCAGTATGACGATAAGTTTTACCAGTAGTTTCGCATGTATGTGGCAACATTTGACGAATTGTTCCATCAAGTTTACTGAAAGTTGATACAAATGTAAGAAATACAATCTCACCATCTGAAAAATTGAGTTACGTTGAGGTAAGGAACGTTGCTTGTCAACCTAATACATGTAGGACTGATTATTGAAAATTGAATAAGCAATATTTTTTTATCTTAATCATGTACAAACCAACAATGTATAATGGAGGCCCAATTTTTACTACAAACTATTGTTATACGATACGCTCTAACTTGAAAGAGCTGTAACAGCCGACTGATCGCCCGATTTATTCCCTCTCGTCTGAAAGCTTACATTAATAATTGACTCACTGTATCTCAAAGTCGATGTGCAGTATTTTCCCCGTGCGACAAATAATCTCGTCCCTAGATACAAGCGTCTGTTCTAGACCAGTGGTGCGGACATTTTACCACGCGATATTTTTTATCCCTGTGTGAACGCTTCCATTTGAACCAATGTATCTCAGCGGATAAAATTCGTGCGACAAAATCATAGCACGATAAAATACCTCTCTTGTGAAAGGGCACTCAGTGAGCCAACACCGGCGAACAGATCAGTTGTTTTGTTATTTTGTCGAAAGCATTCTGAAGTCTACTTCCACTTAATGTATTTCTTCAGTAACTTGTAACTTACAACCATTAGCAAGGCGTCAGGGTAGACAGGATAATCTCAGCTATCCCAAAAGGTTTTGAAAAAGGAGAGAGAAAACAAACATCCCTTTACATAAAACAGATGTGAAATTAAAATTTTAATTGTCAATTTGTTCAAGCGTAGTGACATTTTAACAAGCACGCGAAGCGATTGTGTCAGTTTCTTCTGGCAAGATAAGATGATACCTTTTCGCCTATCGTACTCTTGAGAATAAGGCCTGCGGGGAGCTATAGAGGGTAATGCGCGCGCAAATGTTCATCACAGACACTGAAGGCGACCAGTAAGCCGGCTATCCCCAACTCGGGGGTGTTACATTTTGACCATATTATATAGTTGTGTTTTAAGGTGTGTGCATTTTTTAAGTGCACATTAGTTAATTTTGTAATTGGCACTTTAATTTTATCAGTTGTTTTAAATTTCATATTATATTATCTATATAATATTTTATAATTTAGTGTATGTACTGTAGAAAAAGGGTGGAGACCCTGTAGACATAAAAAATGATTATTTCAATTTAGTTGGCTTTTGATTGATTAGATAATTCTACTGAAGCTTTGTCTTTAGAACAAAAAGCGCAAAAAAATAAATGATTTATTATTATTATTATTATTATTATTATTAGTAGTAGTAGTAGTAGTAGTAGTAGTAGTAGTAGTAGTCTGCTAGTACTGTATTTTATAACTTCATAAAAATCCCATTTTAGACATCGTTAAGTGTCTCCCTTTATGAGTGTTCATGACTCAGTTTACCCAAAAATTACCCTCATGATTTGCCATTGCTTACTACAATTATAATTAATATTACTAAAACTAACAAATTAAGTGTAGTTGAGTCTCTATCCAGAAAACGCCTATATTATTCAATTATGGCCAAAACATATTTTTGTTGAAACACTGTAGTAGTTGGCAAGACTTCCAAGACAGCTGTTATTTTATCCGGTTCTAGCTTGAGACCATATTTATTTATTATTCATCCTAAATATTCGACAAAGTCTTGCATAGTCAAGAATTTTTCTCAAGTTGATAGTTAATCCTCAATCTGTAGACCGATTAAAAACCATGCTAAACCATCTTGTAACTGGTTTTTTTTTGTAACCATAACGCCGTCTTTTTTGTAGTGGAAATATCTGTGCTTAAGATCGAATACTCCTGCATGACATTGATCGCAATTTTCAGACTATCAAAATCTACTTGTTCGACGTTCATGCATTTATTTGTTTCCTCAGTAACCATCACGTGAGAGTTAAATCGCTTCTTACCGAGTCTATCGTTAGTTCTTCCTATTTGAGGCTGGTTGTGCAATACATATTCTATTTAGGTTGTGCATAGCTCAATAAGCAATTTAACTGCATCTTGATGCATGCTGCTGAGGAAAGAAGCCCTATGCTTTCCTTCATCCTCCACATCACTTAATAAAATATGCTCACTAAACTTCTCTTGTAGACATTTCAATCATCCACTGTAGGATTAAAATATGTTACCACTGACCCTATTAGTTATGTACTCATTGTTCCTCTTACAATATCCTTGTTCTTTATTAATATCAATAATAATTATCATTCATGATCCCTTCCGCAGCATCATTTGTAACAAATAATTAAACTTTTAGTTTTATTATATTATACGATGTTATATTATGCGATATTATATTATACTGTATATCTTTATACACTATCTATTATATTATATATTATACAATTACAATGTGTATTCATATATATCATATTATATTACGTATATATACAATATATACATATAGGTTATATAGTAGGTCTGCATGTATAATATCCCCTATATATACATATATATCTCATATTTAATATATGTTTCTCATATTATATGTTGAATTCGATGGTCTTAGGGTAAAGTCCTCTCCTCAGGACCCGATGTCCGTGGTTTCAAACCCAGCTGAGGTTGATGGATTTTTCTTGAGCGATAAAAATCCTTAGCTCAACTTCCTTCAGAGGGGATGTAAAGCCATCGCTCCCATGCCAATTGTGGCGTGTAAAAGAACCCTGGAAGGTATGTGAAAATACCGTTCATGAAAATTTGGTAGGCCCCTTCGCGCTCGCTCCTAGAAATTAGGCGTGGAAGACAACGGGGAACCTCCACCCTTCCTCAACTCCCCTAGTACATGCGATTTCTACCAGATGATACAGGTATCACTAACCAGTCGAAGAGCTGAGTGCGTGCCCAGTTTTGGTTGAATATAAATCACATCAAACCAATCCTCGGGTTGTTGACTGAAGAATATCATATATATAAATATATATATACAATATATAACATATTCTAGACAGAGAGAGACACACACACGTAGATCTAATTAATCGTGAAATCACACTGACAATCAGCCTTTATCTGCTATGGGCGTTGTCTTCGTCGGTGTTGCCTTGGTGCCTTTTCTTGCCATGGTCAGTTTTGCCAACATTTCAGTTGGAAAATCCACATTCCTGGTGAGACACTGCAATTAGGCTGGAAAGAGTTGTACTGAGAAAGGATACCTATTACTTTTCAATCATATTTTTTGTAAATTACTGCTCATATTTAGTTTAATTCTAGAATTTAGTTGCTAGGGTTTCTATTATACATATATTTTTTTACTTTACATTTGTAAAGTGTGTGTTTATTAGTCGTGTATATTCATTACGAGTTTTTTGTTTATGTATCTGGGTCATTTATTGCAAATTTGATATAATTATTTAGAATATTTAGGCCATCAAAGTCCGGGCCCTGAATTGTAATTAATCTAAAGTTTCCCAGACTGTGGCCTGCATAGTAATTATTACAGGATAACCCCCAAGATCACGCAATTTCCCTTTCAACATGGTATATTATCTTAGGACTGCACTACTGATTTAAATATTATTTAGGGTTTTACTAATAGATCTGGGCTGTCATGAACTTGCGTCATATTCGTGTTGGCTCGAAGTGCTCCAGGGAACTCACTTATAGGAAAAATTCTCTACCACGTTTAAATAAAGGTGCCGCTCATAAAATACCCATTGGCTGTTTCGTGAAGTAAAGATCATGCTGACCTTTGGTATTTGGTTTGCGCCTTCAGAGTTACACAATTTTATTTCTATCAATTGGGTTTTTAAATATTAGTATGAAAATTAAAAAATGTGATAACCAACAAACTAAATTTACCATCAAAACTCGTTAAGAAATAGATTTTTTATTGGTCTTCCCATAACCTTTGGACACAGTTGAAATTTGTCAAGATAACTCGTGTATCCAAAGAACAATAATTATTAGAAAATATATATAAATAGGTAATAAATATTGTAACGTGGGGGGGCGCACGTGACCTGGGAGGGTCACAGGCCGTTCACACGTGGACGTGTGAACCACGAGTTC
>CABFOV010002019.1:43442-81909 GCA_902141375.1 Timema poppense | reverse complement strand
GGATGGGGGGGGGGGGCATGAAATGTTGATTATCATCAAAATCTCGAGTTTGATTTTTTTTGTAAGATAGCGAGAAAGTAAATGACACCTATACATGGGAATCAAATCCAGGACCCTTAGAGTATCGTGCCAACACCCACCAGTGAGGTATCCAGGAATCACCCTCTGCTCAGGGTCATTATTAACTTATAGTTTAAGGCAGATTCTGTGATGGACATGTGAGTTCATAGGTTACCATCGACTCAGAGCCACTGGCAATTTGGTGTTAGTTTTTTTGGTGCTGTTTGTACAATAATAAATTGTACGAGGTTTGGTGATGTACACGTTGTTCACCCTAAAAGAGCACAAGCTCTATAGGGCCATGGAGTAGTCTATCAAAGAAAGACTGGTACCTTTCAAGGTCAACAAAGTTTACATTAAGGAGGAAATCAACCTGGGTATTCAACTGTATCTAGAGACGGCTGTATTTGTGATCCAAGTTGAGTTAATAAACTAATAAAAGTTATAGTTGTTGAGTTGAAATGTTTATTTCCAACGATGATGAAGGAAAGGGATGAGAGGAGCAGGGTACAGGCGTGCGAGATGAAATTTCTGAGGAGTAGGCTGGGAGTGATAAGGAGGAACAGGGTGAGAGAGAGGAGGAAAACCTTTAGGAAACTGGACAGGATAAAGAAGGTGAGATTGATGTGGTATGGACAAGTGAAGAGGATGGAGGAGCGGAGGACTCCAAGAAGGATGCTCTAAATGTGGAGGTGGCGGGCAGGAGTGTGGAGAGGAGAAGAGTGGATTGGGCCGGTGTGGAGGAAGAACGGTGGTGGGAGGACACGATTAAATGGAGAGGAATATGTTCAATATAGACGCTGCCGGCGGTAGGAAACTGCATGATGATGATGATTATTTGTTTTATAATAAATAATGAAAGATAATTTAACTGAGTGAAAAACTTTATGAATTTTTTTTTGCATCTATAGAATTGTTTGTGATAGGATAAAAAAAAAAGTGTCACCTGATATGAATTGAAACGGCATAAGCCCATTGGTAAAGAAACTAGGCACCAAGATAAACCTAAAAGTTTTCAACATCAGTTCATACAAATTCATTTAATTTGTTTTGTGGACTATTCCAGTATCTACAAGTAATGTTTTTAAATATCTAAGTTACTAATGTAGATAAATAATAATCAGGACAATGTAATATTTTGCTTATCCAGAAAGGTAGCAAGCTTACTTTGGCGGATTACACTATGGTACAACAAAATATAGAGCCATAGGGCCACAGTGTAGTTCGTAAAAGTAAGACTGCTACCTCTCAGGATAAATGGAGTGTGCATGCACAAAACAAAATACAAAGATTAACAGTGTGAATTAATAACATTAATAGTAAATAAATAAAACATAAGTATATTTTATTCTGGACATGGTATGAAACTCTAATTACTTGTATATTAATAACATTTATTTTTAATTATGTGGTTAAAAATATATTTTAATTTTATATTTTACAACTATTTTCTTATTATATGTTTATAAGTTCATCTAGTACTTGTAACAGCTTAGCAGTGATTTGTGCTCTATTGATGAAATACTAATGTATTTGCAGCTGACAAATAAAATAAAATATATCACATGATAAGCTGGCAGAATTTTTAAACTACTGCATCAAATACAATTATATTGACATTTTTCGAATCTTACTACTCTTATATGAACAAATTGTAATATTACTGTAATACTACATACATAAATACATAAGGCCTACCTTATCACACCGTTCCCTTAAGAGGTAGTTAAGAAACTGTGCCTATAACTAAAAAAAAAACTATTCCATACTTAATCCATCCTCGTTCTCCTTTTGAGTCAACAACATCCATACACTGAGTCATACATGCTCTTTTATTCTTAAAACACTTAATGTTTCTCTTCCATCATATATTTTCTTCGTAATTTGATCCACACTCATCCCTCAAAATGCCGAAACCAACATAGATATGCATATAGCCCAGATGCTTATTGAGAATACAGAAAACAAAACATAAACACTTACTTGTGTTTCTGGATTTCACTGATGCCGCCCTTTTGGTAGCCAAGCCTTTCTGCAGGATTATCTCTGAAATGAGAAACATTTATTATGATTTTGCAACAAATTACAATACCAAGGCCCTTGAAATGAAAGTTTTTTAGAATATTAACTATAAAACAACAAATATTTTCATCCCTTCACATCAACTATGAAACGAACACTCTAAGTAACAGTATGATAATGTACTAATGCTGTGCAAGACTTGGCATTAATTTTTACTCTTTAAAGCGCTGTGACTTATAGGAGATAACTACCAGTCTCTTCTAAGAAGCTCAGGATTGAGCATATTATCATGTTAAAGGAAATCTTTTTCTAAAAGTATGATAGGGCTTGGCTACAGAAATAATTGACTTTAAAAAATACTTTGCAGTTATTATTAAATCTACTTATAAAGGGGTGATTCGTAACTGTACACAACAAAGTGGCGCAGTGGAATCGATACTAAAAGTCTTCTTACATCATATTGCTGGAAGTGTTTCTTTATCAAGAGACTGATAGGGACAAGTCAGACAGAGACTACCATTATGTCATAGAGAGGTTGTTGACCTGGATAGTGGAATATTGCATGTTCCCAGGAGATGTTCGAAGTGTCCACCATTTTGCTCGCAACACATTTATTTAAGCCCTCCTGCACCATGACTCATGTCCGTTGAAAGATGTACAGCATATGCAGGATCGTACTTCCAGCAGCCACAATTGCATTCCACAGATATTCTTTCGTGTTGTGCCATTGGGAGTACACAATTCCTTTCATGTGGATCCACGACCGGAAGTCGCACGGTGTAATATCAGGAGATCACGCCGGCCATGTAACAGACCCGTTGCGTCCAATCCATCACCTGGGCTAGTATTCATCCAAAAGGCGTCTCACTGCATGGTTGTAATGTGTATGGTCTCCATCCTAAAAGTTCAACCATGTTTCCAACGTAATGTCCTCCAGTAGTTGGGGAGAACGGTCTACAGAAGGTGGAAGTAGTTTTCACCTCGTAGTTGTGTAGGAATTTTATATGGTCCAAGTAGAATATCACCCACAAATCCTGCACAAATGTTTGTGTATTGATGCCCCATCTTACTGGCCATTTTCAATCACAGCAAGTAAATGAGTGGTACGTTCTATGTCTCTGGCACTCCGAATGATTCATGCGCGATGCTGCCCCAAAATGTTACCATATCTTGATAACAAACGGATCCCGGCAATATGTTGTTATAATACCTTAAGTTTATTTTTCAGTGTAAATTCCATTGCACTACTTTATTGTATACAATTACAAATCAACATGTATTATATATTTATATTGAGTATATTTGAAAAAATGTATATTCATATATACTCAACAATAATAAAATGTTTTAAAAATATATACAGTGTAATAATCCTAAATTTTCTGCCCCTTATTTAAATTTAAAACAGTTTAAGATATTCAAAATTATATTATATTTTAATCTTGTTTTTGGCAGTGGGTTTACAAGGTATTTCAAAGTTTTAACAAACATTTCAACACTTCTGCCTTTCTCTTGCCCAGACAAGTTGGGAGTCTTCTTCGAAAGTAAACAAGGAAAAGGACGAGGGAGAGACGCAGACCATTGCTTGTAGAAAATTCTAGAATATCAGTGATAAATAAACTTTCTCTTAGGTACATCTTTTCCAAATGTACCGCACCCCCATTATTCATTGAGACTTTGCATGGGTAACATGTACAACCCGCGCCGAACACTTTGATATGAATTTGATATAATTACTCTCTGTCACAGAGAAGACTAAGTAATTTGACACAGTCATCCGGCATCGGTAATGCTGTCAGTTGGGATATTGGATCGTGTGACCCATGTATTCATATTTATAATTGAAGCACTTATTAATGTGTTTTTGAATAGAAGGATTATAGAAATTTTCAGAGCATATTTTAATTGCAGTAGAGTCTCAAATATCCAACCTAAACGATACAGATAGGGGGTCGGATTACTGAAATGTCAGATAATACGAAAACAGGTGAAGGAGAAGGAAGGGCAAAAAAAATAAATTAAATTACCATAAAGAGAAGTGCAGAATAGGTATGAAATAAGGTTTGTTAATAATTTATTGCTCTATAAGTACAAAATACATTACTGTAGTGCAATAAATTACAAAACTTTTATTGTATGTAAACAACACTTTGGATATAAAATTACTGTAGAGGGTTCCTGTAGTGAGATTCAACTTTTTTTATAGTTTGCGAAATGGCAGACAAAGCAGCAATGGGAGACAATATTATGGGTGCGCGTGCAGCACATCAATGTGTGACCCACTCACTAACAAAGAAATGATGGTGGCAGTAAAATAATATGTATGTGCATACTGCTCTACAACATAAACCACACATCATGAGGATACATCATATTAAACGAAATGTCAGATTATAGAGACTCTACTGTATGTGATTAATAAATAAATAACCTAACATACCTCTAAACCTTTGTCACAAACGTGAAATAGCAACAGTGTGGATCTATTTTTGACTGACCGGCAAAGTTTCTTGATGAGTGCGGTAGCATTCCTAGTAATGTTACGCGGGAACTCGATGGCATCTATGCCCTTCAAGATGATGTTGTACGTCTTCATGGGGTCAGCGCCCGTGAATGGAGGGGTTCCTGTCACAGAAACATTGTGATGTACAGAGCAAGAGGAGTTTGCAAAGTTTTTATATGACAAAGTTGGAGGTCAAATTTCCCTCCCTTTAACTTACCACATTACACATTAACCTTTGCATCTTTGAAACATTTTGAAATAAGGATTTTTTTAATACATTTTTAAACAGATTTGATTTCACTAATTACTCTGACATATCTCAACATAAACTATTTTTTTTTGACAGCTACTAAACAGTATTTTAGCACCAACAAAGGATTAAATTATATCTGTAATGTAAGCATGGATACATTCAAATATGGAGATATTAAAGAATATTTTTTTTCTCTCTAAACCTTTTTCTTTACCTTTTTGCATTTAATAGATAATTTGAACATTAAAAGTAGCATCATGTGAGAATAACATAAACCTTACCTTCAACTTAGGTTTCAAGTTTTCTTTGTATGTTTCAAGATTTTGCTTGATATTTAACACACCTAAATATCAATTCAGTAAATTGATCAATTAGATTTAAGCTACATACTAATATTTATATAAACAGGTAGTAAAATATTCTACTCGCCAATTAACACAACTGATAAAAACTTACATTAAAAATTAATGAACAATTAAATAAGGATTAAAAGGGGAAAGCTTACAGACTTGCCAAAATATTATAAGTTCAAAAATTAACATTTAAAACACAACACATAACATTTGTGGGCCCACAGGGTGGGGGTAGCCAAAACTGTGTTTTAAATATGATCTTTTGGATAATTTTCTGATACATGTGTAGGTCTTGCTGGTCTATCTTTTTTTTAAATTGAATTCTGATGTTTGACACCAGTTTTTCCTTTGTTTAAAAGTAAAATTATAATAATTGTGTACATGAGTATTTCTTAGATCAAAGTTGGTGTGTGGAAGTAGTGAGTAACGGTGCATGACGTCGTGAAGCATTGAGTGCATGTAAATGAGAACAGTGAGCGCAGCCATCTATAATCACTACAACCGCCTCAGGGGCGTAGTTAACTAACACTTGAGTTTCGTGTTGAGCTAGAATGCCAAGGACAGGGAGATCGGGGTTCGAATCTCGCTCAGTGAACTGGGGCAGATTCCCCCCCCCTCCCCCCCTCAATGGTTCTCCACTCTCCCTCCAAGCAAATGTGGGTTCACTTCCTCTATATTCAACCTTCCCAATTCCTAACCCATTAGTGTAATTAGTACTTAAGCGTATTGATAGACCTGTCATTTTTCAACTAAGCTAATTAGCTGAATACATGCTAGTAGTTCAAACATATTAACTATTAAGTACTGTACAATATCCATAAGAAGGGCCTTTTAGATAGTAAAAACATATTTTTCCCTCGGCCACAGTTGATAACATTTTACAAATTTTTTACTAGTGTTAGTTTATAGATATTAATAATAATTATCAAACGAGACAACACGTGAATGTAGATATACTAGCTTTCTATTTGTCAAATAAGGCCCTTCCTATGCAGTGGCGCCTTGTGATGTAAACACTAGGGTGTTCACAAAATCAAAATTACAATAAATAATATTGAGTAAGTATATATTATACTATGGTATGGTATGGTATATCATATTATCTCGATTAGGTCAAGTAAATTCCAATTATATTTAAAATAGAGATATAGGTGCACATTTATTGTAACTAAACCAACTTAGCAGACACATATGTAAACAATATACACACATAATGTACATGAACAAAAAAAATAGCTTTGAATTTACTTACTACAGCCAACTATTAGTTGACTCCTAAATTGGGTTGATCTACTTTTCATATTATCCTGATGAGTTAATTTATCACTATTTAGAATAAATTAAACCTTCAAAAAAAGTATGTTGTTTGATCCATCTATGCGTTCAACAAAACTAATATCAATTTTATAAGATATATATATATATAGTGACACAAGGTTTAAACAAAGTATCTTTACATATTTAAAAAACTACACTCTCAAATTACCAATCAAAAGAAAGAAGATTACTTAAAACTATTTGTTCCAACTGCTTGCTTAAATTCAATGAATAGTGACTGGATTTATGAGGGACAAAAAGTCTCAGTTTGTTTATATCAGCTCGAATGGCTCAATTCTCGAGGGTTGTTATAAGGGGGAACTGGTCAAAACTCTTAACATGTTCACAGCAACACACATCTACAAACCTTAGGTTAAATCTCCCATAAGAGCTAAGTTATTGTTATACGCATGCACATCAGTGCTTCAAACGGAACACATTTTTACAATGCAATTATTTTTTATGGAAAGTAAAACTAAACTAGTATATAATTGTAATCAAAATAATGGGTGCTCACATGCTCCAATGATAATAGACTAAAACATGTATTGAGAATAGGAAGCTTAAATCAGCTTTATTCATTCATTCATAAAGTTATCTAGTGGAACTCTTGTAAGTCCCATTAATAATATAGAAATTAAACATGAACACATTCAAGCATAACATTTTGTCAAGGACAACAAATATGATATCTGATTGTTTAGGAATAATGAGTATACGTCAATGGGATCAGAGTAAAATTATTACTATTTGCGCTAAAGAAAGCGTGTGTTTAATTAGTTCTGTGCTCTATAATATTTATAAAAGCTGACCTTTGTTGACCTAAGCTAATTTACTGTCACTTTCTGTTAGCAAAGGAAAAATGGCATCAATTAGCTATATTAACTAAAACATTGAAAAGAGGATAGAAGGGCAAGACCTATACATTTAACTAGAAAACTTTAGGCCTCAAAGTTCATAATTAAAACACATCATTATGTAATTTTCATGGTACATCAGTCTGCTTCAGCAGAAGAGAGTAAAATACAGACTGGACTAGGGTAGCATAGCTAGAGATTGATCAGGATCTCTTAGATTCTGTTGTTACCTGTTTCTTGATTCACAAAAAAAGTTTAGGCTTGGATTCTGCAGTTGCCTGTTCATAATTGTGTCTTTACTCTTGGTAAATGGATAGAATGTTGTATTTATAATATATTAAATTATTTCTTAAGAAAGGGACTGACATAACCCAAAAATTACATAACTATTTGTTTTAGTGTGTTTTAATTGTGAACTTTGAGGCCTACAGTTTTATAGTAAGTGTGTAGGCCTTTGCCCTTCTATCCTCCTTTAAATGTTTAATTTAATTTCTTTTAGCAAAGATTTAATCAATCTAGTTCACTATTACAAACAACATAAGCTACTTGCAATTAGTTTGAAGAGTAATAGCTTACCTGTGAGTAGTTCAAACATAAGGACACCCAATGACCAGTAATCTGCGCTGATGTCATGACCACGATTTAGTATAACTTCAGGGGCTACATATTCTGGTGTACCACAGAACGTCCATGTTTTACGCCCGTGCTGAAAATACCAAACAGATTTAGCAATGGGCCACCTATTTCATAACATCATTCCTGTCCTGAAATTATTATAGTGTTATATTCAAACTACATAACATAGATGTGTTTAGTGTAAATGTTGGGACTTGAATAATTCCATCCACTCAATAGAGCATTTTAGTAGATGAGCCTTGACCTGCAAGAAGATGGGCAGTGCCTTCTAAATGTTCTTTAATGTCTTCTTTGACTTTTGTTTAATTATTATCTATGATGTATATATGATCTGTACTATTGTTTACAAGAATGAACAAATAATCATGGACAACTTTGCTTTGTGTTTTAAATATGTACAAGATATGGAAACCATTAACTGATGTCATAAATACCTTTTACAACAGGTTATGGGACCAGTTACGTTTTTAAGGTTCAAGTGAAAGTTTAAACAGAAGTTTTGAGTGTTATTCGTGATCGTTTGTCTACAACACTACATCAGTTCGTGTTGGTTAGCTTCTGATTCGATTGAACTCAAAAATTGTGCTCGAAATGTCATCAGTTAATGTCAGTAATTATAAAATAGAGCCATTAAATAAAAATAATTATGATACATGGGAAATACAGGCAAAAGCAGTCCTCATTCGTAGTGGACTTTGGTGTTACGTGAGTGGTGAAACATCAATACCTGCAGAAGAAGCAGATAAGAAGAAATGGCAGGAATATGACTCACATGCAAGGTCAGATCTAATATTGATAATATCCCCAAACGAACTAAAACATGTGAAAAATTGTGACACATCGAAGTCATTATGGGACAAATTGAAAAGTGTATACCGAAGTCGAGGTCCTGCTCGTAAAGCCACATTACTAAAACGACTCGTTCTGCACAAGATGAAGTACAACGATGATATGAGTACCCACCTAGATGAGTTCACAGATGCTGTAGATAAGCTCCAAGATATGGGAATAGAGATAAACGGTGATTTGTTGAGCATCATGATGCTCTACAGCCTATCCCCTGCCTACGAAAATTTTCGTATAGCAATTGAAAGTAGGGATAATTTACCAACTCCTAGTGAATTAAAAATCAAGATTATGGAAGAATCGAATGCTAGACACAAGGATGACCTCAAAGATAAGCATGAGGATGCATTTTTTGTTAAAAAATTTAATAAACATCACCATAAAAATTTTAATTCAGGTCAAAATCACAAAAATTTTCGATCTGGTCAAGGTCATCAAAATAAAAATAATAGTGGTAACATGAACTGCCAAAGATGTAAAAAGTCAAATCATAGGACAGAAGATTGCTGGTTCAACAAGAAAAAGGAATCCACCTTCAAAATTGAAGAATGTCTTTCAATAGGCCTACACCCATCACCACCCATGAATTCTATTTGGTGTTTGGATAGTGGATCTACTTCACACATGTGCTATGACCAAACAAAATTTTCAAAACTATCTGAGCCAAATGATCATGGCATTCTCAAGCTCGCATCAGAGGAACACACTGCAACTATTTCAGGTATTGGTCTAGTCAAAATTCAGCTCGATGATGACTCAATAGTAAATTTACCTGAAACTTTGCATGTACCAAAATTGACCACAAATCTTCTCTCTGTTGCAAAAATTACTGATAAAGGTTTTAGTGTTATTTTCAAGAAGGATTACGCGCAAGTTGTAGATGATCATGGTAATCTTATTCTAAAAGCAACACGATACAATGGTCTGTACTGTTTTGATGCAAACATGTCAGAATATGCAAATTTATCTTCAGGTATTTCTGAAAAGTCAAAAATTGAAATGTGGCACAGAAAATTGGGTCACATAAATGAGTCTGATTTAAAATTGGCTCTAAAAGATAATCGCCTAAAAGGTTTGAATTTTAACACCAATGAAAGTCTTGGTGAGTGTGAAATATGTATTAGAGGAAAATTCACCAGACTACCTTATCACATTAGGGAACAACCGAAAAGTGTAGATAAGCTGGAAATAATACATTCTGATGTTGTAGGCCCCATGCACACCACTTCGCCCGGAGGCTCCAGATATTTTGTTACCTTTATTGATGAGGGAACTCGCTATACCAGAGTATATTTCCTGAAAAATAAAAATGAAGTCTTAAATACTTTTAAAGAATTTAAAAATGAAGTAGAAAATCTGACAGGAAAAAAGATTAAATATCTTCAAAGCGACAATGAAAGGGCAGAATATAGAAATTTGGAGTTTGACAAATTCTTATCAGATTGTGGGATTAGAAGACGTCTTTCCGTTGTAAGATCACCCCAGCAAAATGGATTGGCCGAACGAAAAAATAGGTCACTGCAGGATAAGGCCAGATGCCTACTACTGGAATCAAATTTGCCCCACTCATTTTGGGCTGAGGCCATCAATTGTGCAAATTATTTATTAAATCGCAGCCCATCCAGGATTCTGAAAGGTGAAACTCCATATCAAAAGTGGACTGGTCATGTACCTTCAGTTCATCATCTTCAAGTTTTTGGATACAAAGCGTTCATGCACAACAAGGACCCCAACAGAAGAAAATTTGATTCAAGAGCCAAAGAAGGCATTTTTGTCGGATACTCTGAAGTATCAAAGGCCTATCGTATTTGGGTGCCATCCCAAAGAAAGATTTCAATTGCGAGAGATGTAAAAATAATTAACAAGCTCTACTATGAATCCAACCAAGAACCCTCAAGGTGTGATCCATTCAGGGAAGAATACTGTGAACAACAATCAAATACGCCGAAAAAGGAAGAAAACAGTAACAGTCAAGAGATTTCAGTAATAAGGAATGACGAAAATTTAGATGAAATTAATGTAGTCGCAAGTGACAGAGAAGAAAACAATGAAGGATCTGAAGATAGCTTTGAGGAAGAAGGACAAAGATGTTTAAGACCAAGAGATACAATTAGACTACCCCCTTGGATGAATGATTATGACATGTCAGCATTATGTGAAGTTAAGGAAGCTCTAGAAGGGCCAGATGCGGAAGAATGGCATGAAGCCATAAAAAATGAAATCAAAGCCCATATAAAGAATGATACTTGGGAATTAGTGACAAAACCAAATGGAGCAAATGTAATAAGTTCTAAAATGGTGCTAAAAAATAAGTATAAACAAAATGGCGATCTTGAGTGGAGAAAAGCACGTCTTGTAGCTCGAGGATTCTCACAAAGACCAGGACTCGACTATGGAGAGACGTATGCCCCAGTCGCCAGATTAAGCTCTATCAGAACTCTTCTTGCTGTAGCAGTCGAAGAAAATCTAAAAATAAATCAACTTGATGTCTCAACAGCTTTCCTTAATGGGGATATAGACGAAAAATTATTTATGCAAAAGCCAGAATTTCTAGAAAAAATCTTATGCAACATCATGGTTGAAGAAAGTGCTAATGAAGACTCCACCATGTTCAAAAAGGTAAAGAAAATGCTTGAAGAGCTACGCAAACAAAATGGTGAAAAGGTATGTCGTCTTAAGAAGGCGTTGTATGGACTAAAGCAAGCAGGACGCCAATGGTTCTGTAAATTAGATTCCAAACTTTGTAAATTAGGATTCATCCCTTCACAGGCTGATCCTTGCATATACATTATGATCAGAGGGAGAGAAAAAATACTGGTTGCAATTTATGTAGATGATGTAATCATTGCATCAAATAGTCAAGAAAAATTGAATCATATAAAGAAGGAACTTTTGAACGAATTTGAAATGAGAGATTTGGGAAATCTCCAATACTGTCTTGGTATAGAATTCGACTGTAAAAATGGAACTATTTCAGCTTCACAGAAGAAATACATTGATGAGATCCTTCATAAATTTAATATGGAGACCTGTAATCCTGTGAAGACTCCCATGGTTCCGGGACTAAAGTTTACCAAGGCGTCAACAGAAAACCTGCCAAATTTTCCATACCAAAATCTGATTGGAGCCCTTATGTATCTCGCAACAGGTACAAGACCGGATATTTCACATTCGGTAAGCTACTTAAGTCAATTTAATAATTGTTTTTCTAAGGAGCATTGGCTAGCAGCAAAAAGGGTCCTCCGTTACCTTAAAGGTACCAAGGAACTGTCTCTGATCTTCCAAAAGACTGGAGAACCATTGACCGGATATGCTGATGCAAATTGGGGATCATGCTCCAGTGATAGAAGATCGTACACAGGATACTGTTTTAAGTATGCAGGTTCAATGGTCAGCTGGGAATCCAGAAAACAAAGAACCATTGCTCTATCTACCCAAGAAGCTGAGTACATGGCCTTAACAGAAGCGGCAAAGGAGGCAATGCATTTGAGGCAACTGCTGAACGACATGGGATCTTGTCAACAAGCCATCCAAATCTTCAATGACAACATGTCTGCCCAAAACTTGACAAAGAATTCTATAATAAGTTCCCGATCAAAGCATATAAGTATAAAAGAACACTTTATTCGTGAGAAGGTTCAAAATGGGGACATTGTTGTGACATACAAGCCTTCTGAATCCATGGAAGCAGATATTTTTACAAAGGGCTTGGCAAGCCCCAGACACACCATCTTGAGTCAAGCTGTTGGACTACATCCTCGGCTCTAATGAGTGAGGGGGAGTGTTGGGACTTGAATAATTCCATCCACTCAATAGAGCATTTTAGTAGATGAGCCTTGACCTGCAAGAAGATGGGCAGTGCCTTCTAAATGTTCTTTAATGTCTTCTTTGACTTTTGTTTTATTATTATCTATGATGTATATATGATCTGTACTATTGTTTACAAGAATGAACAAATAATCATGAACAACTTTGCTTTGTGTTTTAAATATGTACAAGATATGGAAACCATTAACTGATGTCATAAATACCTTTTACAACAGTAAATGCTACACGAGTTTTTGAAATATGGTTCTAGTTTAGTTTTAAAACGCTCCCAAATCTTTTTAGCATGTTGGTCAACCTAGTGTAACTATTTTTACTAAAATAAAGTGCCAGAGGGTTCTTTTTGTGCCGACCACATAACACACACTATCTGCAAAAGATGTCACTATCTTCGCCAGCTGACTACAGCCGCTTGGTTGTAGCTCGGTTGCAGGCTGATGCAATGGAGGTTTTTTTTATTTGGTTGGATTAAGATAAAATGATACATATGAAATGATATCTATTTCCTCTTTCTTCGAATAAAAAAAGTTGAATTTATAAGCCCTTATTGATTTCCATCACAACAGAAGAATACTTTTAAAAATGATCTCATTTTTAATGGTTTTGCAGGCCTTTTTCTCTTTACATGTATATAGATGTAGCATGAATCAGTTTACCCTTTACTACTTTGTTTATAGCTTATTCAAGATAAACAGTGCTATAGTTAGCTTTTCATCTGCCCTGTGCAAGTTGTATTTTTAAGCCCCTATTTTTTTAAATAAAAATAAATACAATATCACAATGGTTTATAAATTATTTTTGTGTATAGGCATACCTTGACTTTTGTCATTTCATTGCTTCACTCTTTTGTCGATTTTAAATTATAACCATGTTTCCAAATTATGTCGCTTTCCTTCCTTTTTCGTTGGTGCATTTTGTCTCATTTTGAGCAGTAGTTTATCCAAGAAATTCAACACCATTCAGTCTTTGACTATAAGTCGTAGTGTGTGCACTGTTTATATACTTTTCCCATTTAATCTCTTATATTTGCGATTAAAAATATCAAATTAATTCATATGTATTATCATATTTGTTAATGTGTGCCCTATATTACTTATTTGTGTGGTTTAATATACTGTAATCTACTTTAATACTAATGGGTCCAAAGTGTAATGACAATGTTTAAATAACTCATAAGGTTCTCAATTTGCAAGAAAAGCTTGAGATAATCATTTGAGATGCATTTTCACTCAAAATAAAGGCTATACTTCGACTTTTGTCAGTGCTGCAGTCAGTGGCCCATAACTGTCGAAAGAGTGAAGAATACCTACACTCAAGAAGTATACAAGATCATTCACATGTATTTACAAATACATTTAATTATTTTAATTGCACTTTTATGGATTTCAATACAGTTAATTTATTGATTACATCATAGCGATATTAAATTTAATGGAAACTATGGAAAGATTGGATGATAACTGTTCTTGTCTGATGGTCGATCTTAAATGAGTCTTAATTAATGTGAACTCGTTAAAAACTTATTTGATGAGATACAAGAAATGAGAGAAATATTCGTAGGGCAACAATGATATTCAGCTATGACTCAAATTAATCAAAAGTCATGAAAATCATGTAGAATATCAAGTAAAGTTGCAGTTTTAATGTCTTATATCAATGTTGACGCTTCAAACTTAAAGCTTGAATTTCACATGTGAGCTTGTACTTGTTTTTAAATATTTCTCTATGAGGAAAACCTCTTTTAGCTATATGTGTTTTTTTGTTTCTATATATGATTCCTATCATTCTTTACAATTACCCATTTTCTCTTTTATGTGTTTTTTGTTTATTTCCTCGGGGGATTGGGCGGTGACGATCAGCTTTATTTAAGAGGCAATGGCAGTAATGTAAAGTGCGAACTGTGTTATTTTTTTCATTGTAAAAGCCATATTGTGTTCTCCCCTTTTATTTGTTTCTATCTACCTTTCCTATACCTTCTTCCAAATATAATATTTAAATATTTGTTATACTTAATTGTGAGATCTCCAGCCAATCCTTGTAAATAAATGACGCTCGTCGATTCTAAAGACTAGCCAGAGAAAAGTAAAAATCGTCACAGACAGTTCTAAGTCACTCATAACACCAATCTATTTGAGAGAATAGTGACAAAAATGATGTAGATTTTCCTTAAATAATTATTCAGGTGTCACTCAACTTCCTTCACCCTGTGCTTCATCCATTTCCATTTTCTTATAAATTTGAAGTCAAATTAGTTAACAAACAGTGTAAGCAATATTTTCAGCGGTAGTTGTTGAGTAAAAAGTAGAATAAACCAGGACATAAACACAAAAAATTTGCTCCTGTCGTGCGCACGGCACATCAATCAATCCTGTGATTTATTCATTCATTCAAATGTTGGTGAGAAGAGCAAGCCCAAGGACTGAGCAAAGCAATGACCAATCGCTAAACCAAGGCAATGGGCTGCCTGGGTCCACGGGACGCAAGACATCTGAACCACACAACAGAGCACGAGGGCAAAATTTAAAATTTGAAAATATAATTATATTTGACCGCTTTTTGTACCCAGCTCCATTTCAGGGCCCCCTTTATCCTGGGTCCACTGCCTAAGCACCTCCTGCCTAGTTAACATACTGATGATAAAGGACATCTTTGAAATTTTAAATTATTTAAGTATTCAGTATTCAGTGCTTTTTTTTCTAGAAAAATAGGTGGGTATACTGTTGTTTAAGTAGTACATTTTAATGCTGTTTTTTTTACTTTCAAATTCATTTAATATCCAAACTGTATGATCAAAGTCAAGTTGTATGTTTTTAAACTTTGGAATATAGTAGGTCTCTGTTAAAGGTTAAGATATTTGCAAAAAAGATTCACAGTACTTATGTAAGTGAAAAATGTTTATAATAAACTCCAAATATGAGTCATATCTGAAACATATCCCAAAAGTAGCCAAGATTCAACAAATTTTGTTCTGGCTATGGGCCTTAAAATTTGTTTCTTTTTACCATTGGTGATAGTAAAAAAATTTTTAAGCAATATGTGTGTGTTTGTCTATTTAATTAAAAAATACACTCGAGTTTTACACTAATTGGCAGATTGTTGTGAACTTGCATCACAGTAAAACTCCACTGACAACCGAAAAGGATTGCTCACTTAATGACAACAGCACAACTGCTCACAGATCACACAACTTCTTGCCAGCTGTTGTCACTTGCCCTTCTGAGTTTCATCGCGGCGAATAGTAATTAACATGCCTGATCCTATACAAAACTTCTTGACAGACAAAACAGAATTTTTAGACACTCGTTCCCACATCTATGCCATGTACTAAAGCATCAATGTTGCCATTATATTATAAGATGTAGCCCCGTGTTACCCCAGAAAAAAAGCAATGAGTATAAGCTAGCATACAACTTGTTTGCCATTTCATCAATGAAATCATCAATAGCTGTTTGATTATTTGATATATTTATATTTAATCAGTAAATAATAATTTGATATGATTATATATGATAAACTAATTATCTTAATTTTTAATTTTCAATTTTAAATATGAGATATTAAATAATTCACTAAGGAGTGTATTGGAGAGTTTTAATAATGACTGTGTAGCAGTGTTAAAATCCTTCGATAGAACAAAATGTAATATACTCCGGCTTAGAAACTGGCACATTGATGAATTACCCCGTCTAGAAAACTACCCAACATACATATTTAACTGGCTCATATTTAATTTAAAGCCTTTTGCAACAATAACATTTCCTGCCAACCCCAAATGACTGTAAGAGAACCCCAAGATAATTTTTAGTCCATATGAGAAGCTTTCATCCTTCAACAAATAAGTTGTCAACAGTGAAGCTCACTTCTTGTTCAGTCTACTACAGTAGCCCCATGGCTTCTTTGGTGCTGACTTCTGACAGCTCACAGCTGACTTCTGACAGTCATCATTTAGGTATATAGCTAAATTTTGACTGTCAGAAGTGACAGCTGCTAAACACATGTTTTTGCAGATCATGTGGTTCGGCACAGGGATACACAATTTGGTCTGGTAACTTTTCAAAGCCGTCAGCTGTCAGTCGGCACCAAAGAAGTCATGGGGCTACTGTACTTCTTGAGAAGAATTCCATGTGGTATTAAATTACAGAATTGTTTGTAAAATGTGATAGTGTTTTATTATTTTTATTCATTTGGGGTATTTAGAATGTACTTTTGAACCAAGGGATTAAATCAGTACACGAGAATGTCTATGAGGAAGAGCGAAAGGGACAATAATTTGGTATGTAAAGGTATTTCACATACCTTCCAGAGTTTTTTTTCACATGCCACAATCAACATGTGACTTTCAGCTTTACTTCCCCTTCAAAGAAAATTGTTCTAAAGATTTGTATTGCTTAAGGAAAATCTGTCAACACCAACTCGGTTTGAACCCACAAATATAGGATTCTGAGGTGAGCACTTTACCCCAAGACTACCGAGGACAACATGTGATAGTGCTAACACTTTTTCTTGCGATTCATTTTTCTATAATTCATTCATGTTTATATTATAATTGTACATATTATAATATGTATCAACAACACCAAAACACAAGAAAGCTACATGGAACTACATGTGTGGAGAAGACACCCACCTGTAATTTCTTGGCAAAGCCAAAGTCGACAAGCTTGACATAACCGTTAACATCAAGAAGGAGGTTCTCTGGTTTTAAGTCTCTGTAAATGATATTACGGCTATGTAGGTAATCAAATGCTTCCACCACGCACGCCGTGTAGAACCGTGTTGTGCTGTCATCAAAGTGACCTTTGTCCCTGCAAACATAGTGATGGGTAACTTTTGTTAAACCATTGTCTTTATCTACCTCTTTTTAATTAGATATTATATATTATGTCTTGATCCAATGTTAGATTCAGCCCATAATTTAACAGGGTGTTCAGCTAAACTATATTTTAAAATTCCCTGACTTTTCCGGGTTTTCCAGAGTTAATTTCCAAATTTTCTAGTCACTGTGTATTAAACATTAGTATAATAATATCGCAAATTAATGTAACTAATAATATTCTCATATCCATAAATATTATGAAATTGTGTCACTCTATGCAAGTGTTAATCAACCTAAAAATATGAATGAAACAAATAGCTTTATGTTTCATTAATATATGCAATCCTGTACAATTATATATAATTGTCGAATGGCTGCAAAAATGCCAACTACCGAGTCGCTAATGGCTGCGTTGTCTGATGGCTGTGATCTTTGATAATCACATGTTTATAAGCTGACGACTTCCGCACGTCCATCTTAGACTCTGCCTTAAACTATGAGTGAAGAATGACCATGGGCACGGGACGAATCCTGGATAGCTGAGTGGTAAGAGCATTGGCGTACTAAGCCGAAGGTCCCGAGTTCAAATCCCATGTCCAGGTGTCATTTTTCAATGTTCAGAATATGCTAAAAATATGAGCTATTGGGTAGTGCAATACATGTTAGATTTCAGTGAGATCATCTTGAGACATTAAATGATTGCCTTGCACAATTCCTTAATTTATTCTTCCTATAATATAATCAAGTTCTCACACATACGCATAACCATGACTCAATTTTGTCTTAAGACGTGTGGTAGATGGGTGTAGAGACAACATAAAAATCATATGTTGATTTTGAGAATTGTAAACTGTATACTCAACTGGAACAGCTGTGTTAAAACAATTTGTGATCAATAGTAACGAAAGAAATAATGTTATTTTGACTATTGTGAATATCAGATGCATATTTTTTTAGTGAATATGTGAAAATTTCATAAATTTGATAACATTCCATGACTTTTCACTGACCAGGCAAATTCCATGACTTTTCCTCGTTTTCCAGGTCGCTGGACATTATGTTTAAGACAAAGATACAAAGAGGAAGTTTAAATATTTTCATAATTTTTCATTTTCATCCAGGCCTCCACCGTGGTTCGGATTCCACGTTAAACTGTAGGTCCTTCATTTCATCCCACATTCACCCTACCATTACACATTAGCGTAAGTGCGTACAACCCGAACGGGTAGTAAGACGCGATGCTAATAATAATAATAATTTTTCATCGTGTCAAACTTGAGTTGCTAGCAATGAACACAACTTGCATGTTTTCGTAAACACCCGCGATCCTGAGATCTCAGAATCATAATTAATTATTCCCAACCAATAGTGATTATGTTAGATTAAAAAAAAAACAGAATTGGGTAAAGAGCTGTACGTGACATGCTACAGGGCTGTGTGAACAAATAAAACATGTGTGAATGCGGCTTCGTCCCAATCGATTGTAAAATGTAAGAGTGGCAGCATGAGAGTCTCTTTTAGCTCCTGGTCGTTTGAAGTTTGTTAATGTAACATGATGTGTTAATTTTTTATCACCCCGTCTACTACCAGTTCAGGTTGTACACACACACATAAGATAACTACTCCAATGAGGTAGAGATGAGGAAGGAAGCATTTTAGAGGTAATATGCCTGGATTTACATGAAAAGAGAGTTGTAAACCATTTAGGGAAAACCATTCTCAATAAACTCGAGTTGAGATTTTAACCCCTTTCTTCCCCCTAGCACAAGAGTGATGCCTTAAACCATTTGGCCACTGAAGCGGGTATGTGTTTAAGTGATGGTAGTAAGTCAAACCATTATGTTTCATAAGCAATTTAAAGCAAGTTTATAATCACCAAGGTTTGTTTTAAAATCATATTATTTTCAAATACAGATTTTCACTATTACCTAACAATACATAATGGTTATCTACAACGGGAAGCCATGTTATCGCTATTGCAAGCTGTGTAATATTATACCTTGGCCACATCAATACACATACAATACCGACTGTTCTTATTGATACTTTTTTTTTTAAATTATGACAAATGGTTGCTGAAGGGCGCAATTCCAACATGGCCTTGTTGTTGGTTACCTGAGTATTGTCCAAAGTTCGCCTCCAAGGCAAGACTCCATTAGCATGTACAAGTACTTGCGATCCTTGAAGGTCTTGAAGAGTTTAACAATGAAGTCACAGTTGGCTTCACCCATAATCTCCTTCTCCGACATGATGTGTTGCTGCTGTCTCGTCTCCACAATCTAGACACATCCACAAACATGTAGCTAACAGATGTTTGTAGTCATAACAGGTCCACTTATAGAGATTGAACTTATTATTTTAGTCCTTGTTCTGAAAGGGGAGACTATCCTAGACAGTTATATAGAGTTCATTCACAAAGGTTTTTATTAGTACTATTATTATTATTATTAGCACTACATCTTACTACCTGTTCAAGTTATACACACTTACACTAATGTGTAATGGTGTAATGGTAGGGTGATTGCGAGATGAAATGGAGGACCTACAGTTTAATGTGGGATCCGAACTACGGTGGAGGCCTGGCATTCCACAAAGTTTTAAGATTACGAGAAAGTCACTAGGTTTAGGCGAGGAAATGTTAATAATTGTGTAGTGGCCAAATTGCATGTACGCACCAGCAAGTTATAAAAGAATGGCAGTTGATAATTATATTGGGGAGTCATGAATAAACACATGGGTGACCATGGACACCCATAAATGTGCGTAAGGAGGCCCCCCTCTTTTTTTCACTCAGCGATACTTTCTTTTTATAAAAAAATAAAACTGTGTAGTCCTATTAGAGATTTGGATGGCATTTGCTATTAACAAATATGAATTGTCAATATCCGAGTTAACGGAGATAAAAATGATAAAATGTAGATGTACTCCCATCCCCTCCTTAACAGCTTCCTTTCATTTGGTTCTGTCCAATAAACTTGTTAAAAATTTAATGTTTCTTTTTAATGGGTTTAACTACAACTAGATTTTATTTTTTATTGCAAAAAATTGGCTCTTGAAACTCAACTAATTAGCTGAGATGCTCTAAAATTCCCTCCCACAAGGTTAAATTCCTGATATTTTCTCTCACGGGAGGATGGACCAAGCTCCTGACAGGTGGGAATCCAAACCCCCCCCATTTATAAAACCCACATGAGCGCTCTTTTATGGGTCTTAAAACCATCGGTCCAAAAATAATAATTTCCTTGCGGTTTAATTTGTTCTAAAATGTGTCGTCATGGAAGAAGTAGGTTATAAGGTTTGTGGTAGCCAAGCATGTATCGCACCAAAAAGAGAGACAGAAACACTCTCCTTGTTTATTTTCTCCACCCCCACGCTTTGGCTCCCTCTCACCTTGCTCAGACAAATTTCATGTCTACCCTTACTAGTAATACTTATATAAATTTTGACAGCTTGTTTCAATTGTTCAATCTAAATCCAAAATGCTATGTTATTCAACTAAATATTTTGCATATGAAAACATTATTTTGGATGAAATTTTCTTAAATTTGCATGGGAGTTATTTGTTTACTCAACATTTAAATAGGTGACCTGGCGGTCTAGGGGTAAGGTGTCAGACTTCTGTGCTGGCGGCCGGGGTTCAATCCTCGGTCCTGGCACAGATTTATCTGATTACCAAACTCTTCCTTCCCCTCTGACAAGACATCTTGTGAATGTGGGGAATGCCAGGCCTCCACCGTGGTTCGGATTCCACGTTAAACTGTAGGTCCTCCATTTCATCTCACAATCACCCTACCATTACACATTAGCGTAAGTGCGTATAACCCGTACGGGTAGTAAGACGCGGTGCTAATAATAATAATAATAACATTTAAATATAATTTTTATTTCATAATATCGATCTTTCCAGAAAAAAATGTGTAATTTCACAGTGTATTTAGAATACAACACGCAAATGCCAGATACAATCTTAATTATTTTGCTAACACAACATTCGTCTATCCTTACCTGACTTTTCTTCATCTGCTTGAGAGCAAAGGACCTCGAAGGTTCCCCTGCTATCTGGACCAATTCCACACGCCCGAAACCTCCAACGCCGAGCGTAGCCAGGATGCGGAGGTCCGTCAACTTCACCTCGCGGAACTCATCGTTGATCCTTAAATATGACCCCAACGTTAAATAATTGGGATTGTGTAATATTTTCTTAATGTAGTTTGTTAATTAATCCATCATATCAACTTGAAACAAAAATTACAAATACATCTTTGGAATAATAAAATGACATCAGGTATTTAATGGTCAAAATAGTTGAAAACACTTACCATATCTATAATTTCAGTTAATATATATAAATCTAACCACTTACCAGTTCTTACAATCCAATGAGAGGCGTGGAACAAATGGTTGCATACATTATAAGTAATTACCTCATGTTTTAAATCAGTATATAGTATACTTGAAGTCATATATGGTTTTTAAAATCAGATATTTACTTTCAAAGACCCATGTTAAATTAAAATGTGTATTTCAAAATGATTTTATAAATTAATAAAACTTTCTGATTAATTGTTTCAATATATCCTGAATATGTGAACTATATATAAATAATATATGTGTTAAGTAAATATACTTGGAGAAGATTAGTTGTGAGGATTAAGTCATGGGATGGTTGGAATATTAGACTTCTATAAGTTATATCTTAAATAGTTTAGTAACAATGAGAATAGGAATTAGTTGTTGTTCAATGTTCACTATAAGTGCAATGTTATGCTACATAGAATAATTTGTGTTAAGTGACTGAAAAAAACAATATAAACTACAGAAATATTGATGTGGCTATTAATAGATTTGATTAATACTTGGTGAAATATGATTGTTTAATTTAGATCAAAACTTTTAGTTTATTTTAGTACAAAAAATTAGGACTTCTACAACAGCAGTATTCAATCAGATTTAATTAAACACCTTAAAAGACAAATTTTAAAAAAATTACTATTTGTGCAGAGAGATGTCTTAGTAATATTAAATTGTATTCTTTCAAGCGGAAATATTTTTGAAACAAATTTAAAATGTTTCACTTGTTAAAGTATATTGATTTCTTGGAGGTTACACAAATGTACCATCACCAAAAATGTTACAGCTAGTATTGCCACAAAGGTAGAGTAGTTTGGGAGTCAAAGGATTAAAAAAAAAACTTGAGTAAGAGTGTAAAATTGTTTAGAGATTTTTTTCCCTGCCATCTATAATATAAATGATGCAATATAGTGCTATACAAATAAAAAGCATAATTTGAAAAACTTGTGATCCTGGGATCCAGAGGAAATAAAAGAGTATTAATTTTAATCAAGAATGAAAGTAAACGGCGGAACCTCTTGTGGCTGCCAGGGATCCCCCGAATTTAATTGCAAAGGATATAATTCAACAAGATGCGAAACTAGAACTTGCGGTTGCAAGAGAATTAATCAGGCAGGTAAGAGCCCGGAGAAGGGAGCTTGCTCCATAGAAAATTATGTATTTTAAAATAAAGGCTAAAAATTGTAGTACTTGAAGTGGAATATAAAATGTTACCTAACAAAAAAGTATTTATAAAATTTTATATTTGTTTAGAAAATGCAATTTTAAGCTTATTAAATAAGGCAATAGTATTTGTCTTTTGAAATTACATATAGCAATTTTTACAGTATGCTGAATATAAAATAAATAAACAAAAAAAGTATGGTAAAATATGATATTATTAAACATAAGATATAAGGAATTGTTATAATTATAGAAAGAGCTTTTTTAATCTTAAGGGAAAAAAACTAGTATAAATGTGTTTATTTACTTAACAGCCTGTATATATTAAAATTTCAACATTTCAATTGGAGAGAAAGTAAAATATTGAGTAAATTAAGTAAAACACCTAATCAATTTAATGGTGAGTTTTCTAAAGCATTTGTTTTGTAAAAATAACTTCCTCCTGATGACTTCTAGGGTAGATTGATTCACAGTTGGAAACTTCTAGGGTAGATTGATTCACAGTTGGGAACTTCTAGGGTAGATTGATTCACAGTTGGGAACTTCTAGGGTAGTTTGATTCAGAGCTGGGGACTTCTAGAGTAGTTTGATTCATAGCTGGGGACTTCGAAGGTTGATTTAGAGCTGGGGACTTCTAGGGTAGTTTGATTCATAACTGGGAACTTCTAGGATATTTTGATTCAGAGCTGGGGACTTCTAGGATATTTTGATTCATAGCTGGGGACTTCGAAGGTCGATTTAGAGCTGGGGACTTCTAGGATATTTTGATTCAGAGCTGGGGACTTCTAGGATATTTTGATTCAGAGCTGGGGACTTCTAGGATAGTTTGATTCATAACTGGGAACTTCTAGGATATTTTGATTCAGAGCTGGGAGCGTCTAGGATAGTTTGATTCAGAGCTGGGAGCGTCTAGGATATTTTGATTCAGAGCTGGGGACTTCTAGGATAGTTTGATTCATAACTGGGAACTTCTAGAATATTTTGATTCAGAGCTGGGAGCATCTAGGATAGTTTAATTCAGAGCTGGGAGCTTCTAGAGTAGTTTGATTCAAAGCTGGGATGTCTAGGGTGGTTTTATTTAGATCTGGGGACTTCTAGGGTAGTTTGATTCAGAGTTGGGAACGTCTAGTGTAGTTTTATTTAGAGCTAGGGCCTTCTTGGGCGGTTTAATTCACAGCTGGATAGCTTGTCATGATTCCATTTTGAAAGGCATGACTAATCTTGATTGAATATCTAATCTTACCTTCTCCTCTCCACACCCTCATCCTTGTAGCGTGTTCGTATCTCATCCAAGCTGGAAATGAGCTGGTTGAAAGTCTCCCTGTCAATCACTAGACATGTCACACCCTCGGATTCATCTGCGACAATATTGGCTGTGCGCAGATCATCCCTGTAATCATATAGCCACTCATCATATACAAAGTATAATGGACATTTTTACAAAAAAAACAAATTTTATTTGTAAAGATTCACTTGCGGCCCATGGTAACATATTTTCCCGCTGGCTCATGAAAAGTATAAAATTATTTCAAGAAAAAAAAAAGACAATTATATATGTATATTTTACATATTAAACTAATAAAATAAATACTTATTTCATTATCATATTTACTTTATTCTATAAACATTTTTTTTGTGCGAGTAAAAGTATTGCATTTTAATACAATTAATGTACTTTCAACCAGCAAATGAGAACCCAAGTAGGCAGTACAAGTCGTATTACCTTCTGTTATGAAAAATCTAAAAATAGTAAAAAAACAATATAGAACATACTTCACCAGAAATCCAAATCCCTAGTATGAATATAAGTTTTTAAGACTGTACTAACATGAATATTTTAATATTTATTCAATCCAAATATTATCGGTATAATGTTTCCGAGCTAACAAGAGACAGAAACTTTGGCCCTTGGACATAAAAAGGTCGAAGACCCCTGCCCTATACACACAATCTACAAACACCAACTATAATGAACGTAATAAGCCTAATAGCAGAGATAATCACAACTCAAAACCAGAATTTGTGATGCAGTTGGCAAGGTAACAAATGATGTGTCCCAAACAGCATTTGTAAAGTAAGATTTTTATTTTTTAGTTACTAAATTTTGCAGAGAAAGTGCCCTTGTGTTCAAATATAAAAACCAACCCTCGGTTTTGACTTTAATTCTATTTACTATGACAAGTAATAAAGCATGATTTACAAACTCGCCAAAAATACAAAGTAGAATCTGTTTGAGTGGAGTAGCAATTCAACCGATCCTGGAAATTTAAATGGAAAATATATGATTATCAACAAGTTTTGTTTTTGCATGTATGAACAAATATTTTAGGTTGTTCTCACTATTGGAGTTTTTCAACTAATTTTTAATCACCGCAGCCAACACAGATCAAACACACTTTTTCCATTTAAAATGTGCTTTTTGAAACCTCTTCAAATGTCAACACACACTCACACACACGATGTGATGATTTATTTCTAGTTATAGAGCACAGAGCAGTGAATAAATTGAGTTAATTGTTCACAGGGAGTCGAACCAGAATCAAAACCGATAACCAAATTAACAGATATTGTTAAGGAATTGGAACAGTAACCTTAAAAATAAATTGCCTATGAACCAGAACCAGAATTGGACTCGATGTATATTTAGATTTATAAAGGTTTGTATTGGTTCTTGAATTATTTTTTAAAATTACTTTTCATGCCCTTCTTTTTTAACCTAATCTTATTTTAAAATGGTCTATTTTTTATTTCTTCTGACATTTTGTCAAAATTGGAAATATTCCTTTGTATTTACTTTTAGATAATTTTTAATTTGTTTTAAACAATTTTTTAAATGTATTTTTCTATTAATGAATTTTATAATGGTAGTATAACTATTGGATTAAAAAGGTTAAAACAACCAGATCCTAATTAAGAACCAAGACCTTAAAATGTTTACTGGAATAATCGAAACAAGAACCAGAAATGTTAAAATATTTTGGTTTGACTCAGTGGCTAGTAACGTTGATTAACTCTCCTAATCAGGTGGTTGTGGGGAAGAGTGCAAACAAGTGAAACTATTTCAACTCACAACAAGCCAACAGCGTGGATCACATTTATATATTGTGATTGGCTTAGGGTTTATCATGTGATCACATTAATGTTCCACTCTTGTTTTTGTGGAAATGTGTGAATCCACAACAATACTTCACTTTCACACTTGATACATACACTTTATCAATTTATAAACTATTTACAACCATTTATAATTACTTGCTGTGGAAATTACTATTTACTCGAATACAATTTATTTGGAACACGATATAAATCCATTTACACACATACGAAAATCTAATATATTTTGACGAGACTCAAATATAGCTAAGAGTATTATGAACACGTGTATAATCACGCTTTTGACTTTGAATAAAACCTTACATAGCCCGTAAATAATACATTTAAAACATTATATTATCATATTAATAAAAATAATACTGGTGAGGGCAATACATTCAATAATATGTGGTCTAGTTGTAAGAGTTCATAGCTGCAGATCAAGAGGTCCCAGGTTCGATCCCCGGCACTTCCAAAATTTATCTGTGAAGCAGTAGGTCTGAAACGGGGTTGATCTCAGCCTCTTGAGGACAAATGAGGAGCTACTTGAATAAAGAAGTAGCAGTTTTGGACTAGAAAACTGAGATCAATGACCGAAGGGCTTGTTGTGCTGACCACAAAACACCCTCTATCCGTAAAGGTTGGTACTGTCATCGTTAATGGCGGTGGCCGCTCAGTCAGTATAGCTCATACAATTATTGCAAAACAAAAATTGTTATTATTCAAGTTAAAAATGTATATATAATAATGTTGATAGTAAAAATAATATTAATAACTAATATTATCATCACCACTATCATGCTTAATATGTATTCTTACCCTTGCAATGCCTTCTCGCCAAAGAAATCTCCCTTCTTTAAAGTACGAATATATATCTCTTCCCCTGTGCTGGGCTGTTTCATTGTCACTTTCACCTGCCATGTTGAAACATAGGATGACATTTTAGAGAGTTTTCGACAAGCAGCAATGGTGCTTTTTTTCATCACTTTACCAGACCATTTTTTTTAGACATAACAAATCATAGACAAGAACTTAAATAATCTGGTTTAAATTTAAGGAATTGCTAATTATATTGTATAAATAAGCTATAAAAAGTTTTCAGCATACAAATATTTTCCATTTTTTTTTTAATCTACCAATTATTAATTTAATCATATTCTTCATATTAATATCATTATTATTATTAATAGCACCGCGTCTTACTACCCGTTCGGGTTATACGCACTTACGCTAATGTGTTATGGTAGGTTGATTGTGAGATGAAATGGAGGACCTACAGTTTAACGTGGAATCCGAACCACAGTGGAGGCCTGGCATTCCCCACATTCACAAGATGTCTTGTTAGAGGTGAAGGAGGGGTTTGGTATTCAGGTAAATCTATGCCGAGACCGGGGATTGAACCCCGGCCGCCAGCACAGAAGTCTGACACCTTACTCCTAGACCGCCAGGTCAACCCATATTCATATCGAGATTGTTACAGCATTGTAAGTAATAAGTAAAGCTGACTGACTCCCAGTAATTGTTCAAAAACATTTCAGTTGAAATTTTTGTTCTAACATTACCGGTAGCCTTACAAATCAGAAGCCACTTATGAGTCCCAATATTGCAAAGTGGAGTGTGGTCTGGTTCGTACCTGCCCCTTGCTGATGATGAAGAACGTATCTCCCCTAGCCCCTTGTCTGATGATGTAATCTCCTTCATTGTAGAAAGTCTAGAACAAACATTAATAAACCCTTGTTATCATTAATAAGCTCACGTGATCATTATTAAAACACGTAGGAGCCCATCACAGTTTGTATGATTACTTAAATATATTTTGAGTGAACGGCTTGAAAACAATGGGTCCATGACCATAACATAAAATATCGGGTAAAGGGGGTATAACTATTTAGTTGTATGCCAACACATAAAATGTACCCTCCGTTTAAGGTGAAAACTTACAGTCTTACCTTTAAAGGCTCTACTATCGTCGGTCCTACCACATAATCTGGACCATAATGAAGATAAGTAAGGCAAGTCGAAGAAAAATGCAAGTCAAATTATGCTTAAATACAATGTATTTTTGACATATGTTATGAATATTATATATGTGTTTCAAAGGATAGTTAAAATAAAGCTAAACAAGTTATGATTATGAAAACTTAAACTTTGAGAAAATGAAACTTTATTCAGTTTCCTATCAAACACATTTAAAAAAAAAGTAACTTTAAGAAAACTAATATATACTGTACTACTTATTCACAAAATGACGATACTATTAGTTGTGTGTCCGCTCACTAGGAATATCATCTATAAGTGGTGCTTGATAGATGGTGTGGCTAGTCTTAGAATCTGTGCTAGTCGAGGGCCTAATGTATGTACTATATCGCCACGCTTGTTCATGTTGGCCCCCTAGCACACATGTCGAGAGAATGTTGTATGCGCTCAAGTCTCGAGACAAGACTCACCTCTTCGAGAACATCCGAGATCTTGATGAGTGTTTCTTCAGGCAGGTCCTTGAAGATAGGAACGCTGGAACACACACCACCATCACATTACATCACACAATACTATATACTCCTATCAAGTAATACATTATTTAATGTACTGTTCAGATAAACAAAATATGTTATTATATCTTATATGATATCTTTAAAAACACGTGTGGAAATATATGGTACCTTTTTGTGTTCTATGTCTGGTCAAAATGCATAGTTATTAGCTCAAGGGTTTTTAAGGAAGGGGTACATAAAAGAACACAGAAGGAAAAGATGCATGAATTAAGAAAACAAATTAATTATAAATCAAACATGCCACATCCAAATAGTGTCAGAACCATATAAGGGAAGGGAGGAGGGTATTGACCCTTTTGATTAAATCCACCCTATCACAACTTTACTTTGCATGTTTACCATAAGCAGACCTTGCATCAAAATAAAATTTTAAAATATGAGATGTTCAAAGGTTTTTCAATATCTATTTATTTGAAGGCTTTAAGCCGGAATATGTTTTATTTCGTACATGTTTGTCATCACTAACGCAATTTGAATGTTTTCAAAAGGGTAGATGATTTTTCCTGTGTGAATGAAAGGAAATATAGTTGATGTCTACATAGTAAACAATTATTCTTGATTAACCTAAACCATGCCAAAATGTCTTACCCTGGATTATTGTTCACCCTACACTTCCTATGCTCTTAACTTAGTGTAAGTTGTGGAGAACTTGACCGGGCAGTATAACATATAGATCACACACACACAAATAACTTGTGTGTTGAAGGGCACATAAAAAACATTTTGAGCAGAGTTCCCAAAACTGTGATATGTGGTTACTTTTGATTATAGGTGATACTTTTTCCAGGGGTACCGGAAGTATTTCAGTGTGTGTATGTGTGCGTGTCTGTGTGTGTGTTCGTTCAGTGTCACTGAGTTTTAAGTAATAAAATATTTTGATAACAGTAAGTTTAAAAAACAAATTATAGCAAATTTTGACATAATGAGTGATTTCCAAGTAAACCCTACCCCCTCACTTCCCAACAACCGCTAGAAGGTTTGGCAACCGGTAACAGAGGGAGAGCGAAGATAAATCTTTTCCCCATAAGACGTGCAGTTCCCTCCGCTATGAAACTAGGTGTAGTATTATAAACAAAGGACAGTGCCATCAAAGTTGCAAGTAACACTTGTAGACGATAGTCTTATAAAGAGTGGTGGGCGTGGTGTTGCGCAACAAAGGAGTGGAAGACGTGGTTTCCTGTCATGTTGTTCCTTGGTTGGGTGCTCGCTACTGTATTTGCCCTATAAACAGTAACATTTCCTGTGTTACCCGGCACAAGAGGGGAGGGGAGAAAGCGGTATTGGACGGAGGAGTGTCAGAAAGTGGGTCAAGGTCGATTATACTGGAACCCTCTCCAGTATGTGTATCCACTTCAGTGGTATGTTTGGTATATTGTTTGTTTGTGTGAGGGTGTAACACTTATTATCTCAGACACAAGGTTACACTAAACTTGGGCAACACAAACCTAGCCAGGGCTGCACATTTTCATACTGAATGTTTTTAGACGCTTTTAGAGACGTACCTATTCGAAATTAATTCTTAGGGCTGTACAAAATTGCAAGGAGCAACGTTGGAGTTGTGGCGAGTGCTAGGTTGAGATTCCAAGGGAGTCAGGGGTTGAGATTACATTGCAAATGGTGAGGAAACAATTATACGAGGGTAAGACGGCTTTTAAAAGGACAATTAATGGTGAATGCAGACGGTTTTTAATTACTATTAATGTGAGATTGCTGAGATCACGAGCTAGTGCCCCGCGTGGTCTAACGCGCTACTATCGCTGTAAAATAGACAGCCTACGGTGGAGATATCAGGTGTCTTGATTTTAAATGGTGTCCCACCCTCCCTCTACGCGAATACGGGCGCACTTCCTCCTAACTAAACCTTCATAATCCATAACACATTAATGTAATTAGTACATAGGCGTATATCCCGAACGTTTAGTAAAACGCGGTGCTAAAAACAACAAAACACGAGCTCGTGGTAAGATAATCCAAGATATAGGCCAACATTTATAACCAAATAAGAATTACGAATATTAAATGCCTCTAAATTCTAGAAAATATCTGGAGTTAGTTTATATAGTAACTAAGGACAGGGGTTAAATACATTAAGTGCTTTAAATTAGTTTAATATTTAGAAACTTATATAGCTCTTCCTCCCTCCATGTTTGAAAATTCACATTAAACTCTTATTAAACAAAGGCATACCTGGTGGTGGCAGAACTGGGGGCGGGAGGGAGGGGGGATTTCAAGGCGATAATAATTTTTGCCACTCTCCTCCCCCTTTCCCCATTCTAGTTTAATTTCACTCCCCTCCTATATTTTTGAATATCAAATGAGTAGAAATTAATCAAATAGCTTCTACATCTAAAGGATTGAATTAAAATTTTAAAAATCAAATGAACACAGTTTTAAATGTATTTTAGAGGCATAAAATTAATATACATAGTAGAGAGAAGAAAACACCAATTAAAATTTTATATAATTGTCAAACGCTTACCGGGGAAAAGGTGACCAGTCCCTCAAAATACCTATTTCATTAATCGACCTTTCCCCCCACCCAATCAAAGTTCTGCCACCAATGACCCAAAATGGATAATTTTAGAGATGATTTCGTTACCAGCTTCCAAATTTCTCCCCACATTTTCCAATACTTCTTTTCGCCTTTGTTGCCTGACTAATGAATCCACACAAACTATTTTTTTAATGTGTTTAAACATTAGAACATTACGCCTAATTAATATTTTATTGTCAACTTTCGGGAGAGGGGTGTTTGAGCCCCCAACCCCCTGACTACGGCCATGTTCTTACCTTTTGAGGAAGTCTGTGTACTCGGCCTGCCTGATCAGGCCAGTTCTCATCATAATAGTCTGGAAACATTGTCGCTCTATCGCCCAAAGCTTGCAGTCACTAGCCGCTGAAACGATTACACAACAATAAATTTAGAACAATGTGGGCCAATGGTGTTACACTGGCGCTAACTAGTTTAAATAATACTATGTATTAGCATTGTGTCATATTTATTTATAAAATATACCCACCTCGGTGGCGTAGTTGGCTAACGCGCTTGTCGTGTTGAGCTCAACTGCTGAGGACGGGGAGATCGAGGTTCGGATCTCGGTCGAGTGAACTGTTTTTTTTTTTCTAAATGGTTTTCCACTCTCCTTCCACGCAAATGCGGGTTAACTTCCTCTAATTCAACCTTCCCAATTCCTAATCCATTAGCGTAATTAGTACTTAAAGCGTATAACCCGAACGGGTAGTAAGGCGTGGTACTAATTATTATTATCATTAAATTGTGTTCAAAGTTTCGGCGTACAGCGCCGGTAGAGCAAAGCTGTTCAAGCATGCGTGTACAACAAGTTGCATACGAATTAGGCTCGTGGCACTGCACATGTAATAATGAGAGCCACTTTCTGTGATGTAAGACTGTTTATAATAACCCTCAGAACGTATTCGCATTTCTAGATGGGCTGGTGTGTTGTTTACTATTAATTGTGGTATGTTGTGCTGCCATGGTCTAAGATGTCAAGATGTTTAGTATCGCGCGCCTAGCTCCTATGTGACCTGTTGTACACGCATGCTTGAACAGCTTCTCTCTCCCGGCGCTGTACGCCGAAACTTTGAACACAATTTAATAGTATTAGCATAGTTTGCCGGATGTAAGTGTAAATTAATTTTGTATTACTTTTGGTTCAAACATGCTATATGTGCAGTTTGGGATATGAGTTTTCAGACATGTACTGTACAATTGAGATTCAAACTGTGAAACACATTTATATATTAAGAAATGTTTGTGCGAATCCTTCAAGTAATTTATTTAAAATCATAAACAACGAACTTGAATTTAAAGAATGATTTAACTCAGTAAAGGTTTATCATGAACTCAAAAATTAAGTAAAAATTAGTGAGTATATATATTTTTCTAATAAAATGACGCCATTCTCACTTTTTCTTCTGCACTAGTAGATTGTATTTGACTTGTTTCAACACTATTAGATAATAATAGTCTTGTTTCCACACTGGTATACGATAATAGTCATGTTTCAACACTAGTATACGATATTAATCTTGTTTCAACACTAGTAGACGATAATAGTCTTGTTTCAACACTAGTAGACGATAATAGTCTTGTTTCAACACTAGTATACGATATTAATCTTGTTTCAACACTAGTAGACGATAATAGTCTTGTTTCAACACTAGTAGACGATAATAATCTTGTTTCAACACTAGTATACGATATTAATCTTGTTTCAACACTAGTAGACGATAATAGTCTTGTTTCAACACTAGTAGACGATAATAGTCTTGTTTCAACACTAGTATACGATATTAATCTTGTTTCAACACTAGTAGACGATAATAGTCTTGTTTCAACACTAGTAGACGATAATAGTCTTGTTTCAACACTAGTATACGATATTAATCTTGTTTCAACACTAGTAGACGATAATAGTCTTGTTTCAACACTAGTAGACGATAATAGTCTTGTTTCAACACTAGTATACGATAATAGTCTTGTTTCAACACTAGTAGACGATAATAGTCTTGTTTCAACACTAGTAGACGATAATAGTCTTGTTTCAACACTAGTATACGATATTAATCTTGTTTCAACACTTGTATAGGATATTTATCTTGTTTCAACATTGGTAGACGATAATAGTCTTGTTTCAACACTAGTATACGATATTAATCTTGTTTCAACACTAGTAGAAGATATTTAGTTTTGTTTCAACACTAATATACATTATTTCAACATTAGTAGATTATAATAGTTTTGTTTCTACACTAATAGAAGATATTTAGTCTTGTTTCGACACTAGGAGAAAATATTAGTATTGTTTCAACACTATGAGAAGATATTTAGTCTTATTTCAACGTTAGTAGATGCTATTACAGTCTTACTTCCACATTAATATATAATATAACAGATATAGTTGTTTTATCGGAAACCTCAGACATGTACACATTATCTAGTTATTACAGTGGTGAAGGGGCATAGAGTTCATCATGTGGTGTGTGACCTTTTGACCTGTCAATAACAGCTCTCCGATACACCTCCTACACTACTTGACTTCATTGTTAGATAGATGGCCTGGTAACACTTTATGTCGCCCATCAGATACAAAATAACCTTTCTTGTACAAACATTACCAAGATAACTAAGGGCCCTGATTCTTAAGTTGTTGATTTACTAATGGCATTTTCTCAAGAGCATATATATGGTAGCTCAAGCTATTACACGTGTGAAAAAAACATCAGTAAGGACACTTTTCAAACACAAATTGACAGATATGAAAAACTTAATAGATATTGATCACAAAGAATATTTCTAAAAATATTGAAACAATATGTGAACAAAATCAAAGCTTGTTTATTTATAGTCTTAAACATACATTCTCTAGGTTTTGGCTTACTTCTAAAGTGTCGAATCTAAAAACACCTAATCTTTGTTACGTTATTTAAAACAAAGTATAAGCGTAAAAATGATCCTAGTAGGAATAGAACCTGGAGAACATAATCCACTTTTACAATATTACTTTTCATTTATCCAACCGTTGGGGTTATACGCATACATTAATTACACAGACCTACAAAATGTGGGTTATTGAAAATTGTCTGCAATGTAATGAGTGATTCGTATCCTTTTTGTTGTGCCGATTTCAAATTAATATAACCTCAATTTTTCTCTACCATGTAAGGATTTTTTCACAAAGTGAATATGAAAATATGAAAAAAGCACTTATTAATAGGTATACTGGTTAAAATTTATTTATTTTTGGAAAATTAAATAATGGTTTTATTTATAAAATAATTGATGGAAAGTCATTCTCAACTCTAATTGGGATTTACAAGTCCTTATACTGCCTTTTTAATTTCCCCTCAAAGCTCCTCTTCGAACTTATTCTCTTGTATAAAGCTTTCAGCTCTTCTCTGTGCAGCATCCAACAGTAGTCAGCCATCATGTTTATGTTCCATCTACCCTGGTATCTGTATTCAGTTTCCTTGATGTCTGGGTGGAATCTTTCCCCCTGCTCTTCACTCACAGCACTAAGATTTCTGGGAAAGTATTCCAAATGGGAATTCAGGAAGTGCACTTTCAAGCTTATGGAACAACCCGAGTCCTTGAATGTCATAGGCATAGTTTCCACACTACACTTGAAGTTGTAATCCTTATTGTTTCAAAGAAATTTTGTTACAACTTCTTTGAAAGCTTTCCAAGCTTCTTTTTTTCCAAAATATCCATTTTTGTTTCAAACACTTAGTCTTTCATTAGATTTCCAAATATCTGGACCGAATAAAATACCTCCTCTCAGTTTCGCTTCCGACAGTCCTGAAAACTTGTTGCACAAGTATTTAAAACTCTCTCCTTCTTTTGGCAGAGCCTTTACAAACTGCTTCATTAAACCAAGCTTCATATGAAGTGGAGGCAGGAGGACATTTCTTTGATCAATCAAAGATTTCCGTACTACATTTTTGCTTCCAAGTTCTAAAGCATCTCTACGTGGCCACATCTTTTTGATCCAATTTTGCCTCTTATCCCGGCTATCCCATTCGCACAAGAAACAGGCATACTTAGTGTATCCTCCCTGCTGTCCAAGAAGCATGGGAAGTACTTTAAAATTTCCGTATATTGTTCACCCATGATCCTTGAATTTCACTTAGGTGAGAGTTCGTGCTATATTCTCGTAGAATTCTTTCAGGTACACAGGATGTCCTACTGGCATTGAAGCATATTTACTACCACTATATAATAATAACTAACAGGTTTTAAAATTTAATTATAGCCTAATTTGACTAATGTGGAATTCGCAGATTATTTTAATAAATTAAAGCAATTAGAAGTTGTCAAAAGTGTCAAGAATGACGACGCTGTCAATTCATTAGATATAATCTGATTCCGAAAACGCATGAAAGATGACAGGTATGTTAATATTTATGTTAGTAGAATAGGTCTGCTGTCAAGTTGAGAGTAATGATCAATGACTTATTTATGAAAACGCCAACAAGCCAATCAATGGTCGATCAGCTGGTTGACTTTCACGAGAGTTAATTAATGATGTCAATTGCTACGATCAGTGCAAAGCATCAATCAGCGAATGTCAGCAGCTTGAGTGAAAAACAGTAGTGTAGTCCTGAAATAAGCATCATACCTCTAGCTGTTGGTGAATGATAAATGGGGTGGGAGGGGGGAGTTTGGGTACTTTGTGGTCAAGTTCACCCCCTCCCCCAGGCCCTCAACCACCAGCAGCAAGAAAGTGTCAATCTTTAAATATTTTTATGAGGAACGTTAAGTGGACTATAATTTTATAAAAATATATTCTTAGCACTTTCTTAAAGGAGAAATCTTCACATTAAAAAAATAAGCATGTTCTCATTTATTTAATGAACATATGTACAGCTTATATACAGTAGCCCCGTGGCTTCTTTGGTGCTGACTGACAGCTCACAGCCGACTTCTGACAGTCAACATTTAGGTATATACTTAATTTGGTCTGGTAACTTTTCAAAGCCATCAGAAGTCAGCTGTGAGCTGTCAGTCAGCACCAAAGAAGTCATGGGGCTACTATAGTTAATTTCAAAGTGAGGGGAGATACTACGGTAAACTTATAAGCTAAACATCTACTCAATTTCATTGATTTTACTAAATGGCTTTAGATATAATAAAATGAACAGAAACCGTGTACTGTTTTTATATAGTTCAATATTCCTGTATATCTAAAATAATCAACGTAATAGAATAATTTACTATATTTACACACGTGACACAAGATAAATATGAAATGGTGATACAAGTTAGTATTTTCTAAAAGGTCCTTACTATGAAAATTGGCCATTTTCTTACAAAGAACCTTCTGAAAGGCCTATTATCTTTCCAGAATTTTACTAAATGGTAGTATTCTGGTAGGGAATAAGGCCTTTCAGAAGGTTATTTTTTCAGAAAATAGAGCTATAGATACGGTAGTAGGGTAAAATCAATGAAGATCATTGGGAGTGTACAATTTTACTTGCTGCAGGGTTTCATAAATTAATAACATATCATCCGCACTAATGCCAGTTATGGAGCGGGCATTATTAACATTAAATAATATCTATTCGACTGAAGTTTAGGTATAAAAGTGACATGTTACATTTCGGGAGGACGACAGTAACTGTCAAACTACTGAGGCAAAGCCCCCAGAGTGGTGGTGATGTTAGCCCCTTGTCGTGCTATGGCTAGAGGTGCAGTACCTTTGATAGTGGCGGTCCTCTTGCAGTTGTAGAGTATGGCGAGCTCCCCGAACACCTTGCCTGGGGCCAGGGTGCTGAGGTACTTGCTCTCTCGGGACACCTCCACTCGGCCCTCTGGAACAGACATAAGCACTACAATTAACATCAAGATCTCCATCAAAACATAAACATTACTATCAATGTCTGTGGAAACGTTAGCCTCGACATCAACATCAATAATAGGTGACCTGGTGGTCTAGGGGTAAGGTGTCGGACTTCTGTGCTGGGGGTCCGGGGTTCAATCCTCGGTCCCGGCAAAGATTTATCTGATTACCAAACCCTTCCTTCACCTCTGACAAGACATCTTGTGAATGTGGGGAATGCCAGGCCTCCACCGTGGTTTGGATTCCACGTTAAACTGTAGGTCCTCCATTTCATCTCACAATCACCCTACCATTACACATTATCGTAAGTGCGTATAACCCGAACGGGTATTAAGACGCGGTGCTAATAATAATAATAATAACATCAATACAATAATCAAAGTCGGGCTCGGATACACATTCAGTTAGGTGTGTGAGATTTGCGTGAGTAACTTTTATTATTATTATTATTATTAGCACCGCGTCTTACTACCCGTTCGGGTTATACGCAGAGTAACTTTTAAATTCAACCTAAATATACGTCTGCCGACTCTAAAATTATTTAATGCCAACTATCCAGTCAAATATCACCACCACTGAAAAACTCGTATAAAAAGAGAAAACTGTCAATATTTTGTATTCCTATATCAAATAAATATCTCCCATGTTACAGTCATGGCATTAGGGAGGTTAGTGGGGAATGCTCTTATACTAGGGTAAGTTAGTGTATATTTCGTGCAGTAATGTAGTAGAAGGTGGCCTGAATGAGTGAGCACGCGGACTAAACGTCAAGCTCATCTAGTTTAGTTTGTCGATGATGGGGAGTTTGGGGTTTGAAATGTGAATTTCGGCCGGGTGTTTTTAATTAAATGGTTTCCCACTATCCCTGCACGCAAATGTGTGTACATTTCCTATTTATTATGCCTTACTCATCCATAACCCATTGGTGTAATCAAATACGGATATTCCGGATGGGTAGTAAGACGCGATGCAATGAAAAGAAGAATGAGCATATTAACAGGCTCAGCAGATTAGAACAACCCGTCACCCAGCTGGATATCCCATCAACCGGGCCGACACCTCGGGCGGCGACCAGAAACGGGTCGACCTCAGCTTTCACATGGTTCCCTCTCCCCTCGAGGAGACCAGCATCCTCAGGACCGGTCCTCGCTGGACGGAAGTCGCTGCCAACTTCCGGTCAACCAGTTTGAAAGTTGGCAAATTGCTCGCCTGACGCGGCACATACTGGGATTAAGACCGCCAGGCTCCACATTAAAGGTGAGTCGGTAGCGCGTCTCGGGTTCGATTACCGACACGACCGTAAAATGTAAAATTTGGGTTTGCCCCTTTTGTGATGAATAATGATAGATTTGTCTCTTCTTTTGTTGTTCACTACGTCTGCTTACCCATTAGGATTATATTATTATTATTAGCACCGCGTCTTACTACCCGTTCGGGTTATACGCACTTACGCTAATGTG
>CABFOV010002019.1:27372-41840 GCA_902141375.1 Timema poppense | reverse complement strand
TATATACATTCTCATTTTTTGGCCAGTAGGAATCTTCCTGCCAGGCTGTAGATGAAAAAAGGTCTATGGAAGCATGTGTCTATTTCAGTGGCGTGTGGTCAACTCTGGACAAAGGGAAGCAATGAGTCTACAATAAAGGTGGTCTGATGGACCCTAGTTTAATCGGAAGCTCACACTGGTCCCCAATCATTAAATTATATATATATATATATATATATATATATATATATTTAAATAATAATTGTAATTTAACTCAAATGAAATAAATAATAATAATGGTCAATTTACGATTGCCGAAGTTTTCTCCTGGGTTGTAACCTGCAAATGAGTATGACCTTTGGCCTGCCTTATATTAACTTTGAATCAGGGATTATTATACATTACATTATCGTTAGTAATAGCTAGGTCGACTATATAATTTTCCGCCAACCCAACACAACGATAATTACCATACACTTTCATAAAATTGAGTATTGAAACGCCAAAGTTTTTTTACGTACGTTGCCTGAAGATGGAGTGGGTCCACCTGTTTCAATTATTTTATTTTTCTCGCCAAAAGACCGGTATGAAAAATCTTATGTTTCAAAATATTACTTAAGAATTTTGACAGAGAAGCCCTCCTCTTACACTATTGCACTTGTCGTTCTACTACTGTGTGCAAACAACAAACCGCTTCCTTTGAAGGATCAAACAAGCGTCAATATTTCGTAAAATAAAACTAAACTTACAGTAAATTGATGAAAAATGCAATATTTTGTAATATAGCGCCCATAATTATGTCTAGAAACAATAAATATTGCTAAAACTAACCAAAAATAAGATGTTAACAGTATTAAACGTACGATTATACAGCAATCACGAAAGTAAACTTCATCTCGTCTAGAGAAACGCTGCTTCCTTTTCCCCGGTGAGGGCCGGACAGACCCGGAAATAAACGATTGGAGGAATAAAGAGCAAGCGAAGACCAGCCGGCTGGTCGGTCAGTTTGAGAAAAAACTGCCAGCTCAACTCGGTATACTTTGAATAAACTACACTGGTCTATCTAGAATATAAATATAAAAAAAAAGTGTTTATACAAGTCAGTGGAAGAGGGGGAATGTTATTAGCCCGTAGACAAGAGGTATAGCAGGGTTAACCGCTCACTTTCTTCCTTCTACTTATATTTTGTACATTGGTGTATACGTGTGTTGTGCTTAGAGTGCTTAAATGCTTCAAGTTAAGATGCAACCCGCTTTTTTTTATTTAATATTTGAAATAAGGAATTTTTTTTATAAGGAATCGAAAGTTAATTGCTACTAACAAAAGTATTATAGTAATAAAGAGAAAAAAACATCATGAACGTTTTCGTATATAAAAACAATAACAAGAATTTGGAATAAATTTTCAGTTTATTCTTTTGACACAAATACCTTTTCTTATCGATACTTTTCTTCCGATACATAAGCTGAGTGATGTCTCGATATTGTTTATATACAAGTACCACTTCCCCCCGTCTTGGGTCCTCTTTCAAAGGCTGAGTGGGGGAGGGGTGGGCGTGTAGCCTCCTACTGGCGCACCCACGTGTGACATTGTTGAACCATTAACTTTTATTATCCACTTGTGACACGCTCTGTTCTCCAAGCCACAGTTACACTTGTGGGAGAGAATAGCTCGCTTCTTTCTCCATGGCGTTGTCACTCTTCTTGTCTCGTCATCATGTCCAGCAGGTCTACACTTGTGACAATGCCATTCTCCTTGTCATCATGTCCAGCAGGTCTACACTTGTGACAATGCCATTCTCCTTGTCATCATGTCCAGCAGGTCTACCTACATTCATGGAAATTGTCGTCCCGTTTTTCTAGCCGGCGAAGATATTGTTTCCATCAATGGTTTCCCACTTTTCCCCCACGCAACTCCGGGTATATTTCCTCATTCTTACCCTTTGAGTGTAACTAAATGCGGACACCCTGAAAAGGTGCACATAAGTTTGAAACCTACGGTCAGAGTACATGAGTATGACTGTTTAGTCATCGCACCCATCGAGGTTCGTCGTGGCCAAGGAAGTTATCAACAAGAAAGGGTTGCTGTTGACCAGTAAGCTGAGTTTGGAACTGAGGAAATGCTACAATCGGAGTCAGTTCACTGTATGTAGCAGAAACTTGAACTCTTAGTTAGATGGAAAGAAATACTTGGAGAGCTTTGAAATGTGGTGCTGGAGATGACATGAGAAGATCAGATGGAGAGACAGAGTGATAAATGAAGAAGTCCTTAGAAGAGTGGGTTAGAAAAGTACCATTTTGGATGTGATTCTTTGGTACAAAGTAAACTGGATCATACACACCCTTAGGGGGAACTGTCTTCTGCATGACGTCATATAAGGAAAGGTTGAGGGAAAGAGGAGTTTAGGAAGGAGGAGAACACAAATATTATATGTCTTGAGAGAAAAAAGAAAATGGTATAAACTGTAGGTGGAGGCACATGACAAGACGTAGTGGGGGTCTAAGTTCAGTGACAAAAGTAATGGAGCTGTCGTAAGACAGAACACCTACTAATAAAATAATCCAATGATGCGGCTTCCACTAAACTTTAGTTTGGATGACTTTGTAGTGCTGTATTGACGACAGCAACATACACCCATTTGACAACATTCTAACGACTTTTTCAGTTTAGCTGTTAGCGAGTTATTGTAAATAGACCAAATTATCGACTCCTGAGTGACATTAGCGATCAGACTACAGCACAGAATTTAAATCGGCATTCATGCGTACGAGCTCTCTATTTACTTGAATGCCGCAACGAAAGAATACAATATAAAAAAAATATTTATTAGTAGGGCTATGTCGGCCCTTTGTTCTAGTAGTCAGCATTCCTGGATACTAATATAGAGATCCCGGGTTCGATTCCTGGGGATATAATAGCTATTTATCCCGAAATGGAATTGTTCATAACATAATTATTAGACTTAAGTTTTTTTTAGCACCATGTCTTACTACCCATTCGGGTTATACGTTAGGTTTAAGCTAGGTTTACGATGTCTACTCTCACTACAATTTTTTTACGTCCATTATTGTTTCCAACCTGTGACCTGTGTCAGTTTTTTATTCAAGCCATATATTCTCCACTACTGGCTTGCTAGGCCTGTCGTAGCTTCATATGACTTATAATATATCTTAAGACTAGGACAGGCACAACATCCAGTCCCCAGCCGTTCATTCATCAATGTCAAATGGTAAGCCCACATTTCACCAATGATTTTTTTTTTTTTTGCCATGCCAGAAATCGAACCCGAGACCCTCAACTCAGTAGACAGACAAGCTAACGACTGAGATAAGTGTCACTACATAATCATAATCATCATTCATATTATTCATTATAGGCACATCATCTCATCGGGGTGAGGTGGCCGTATCTACATAGTATCCCAATCTGAGAAGTCGGTTAGATATCCGCCACTGCCGGTAGAAGACCCGGAATGTCCAGCCGACAAACCCTGGGGGCATACAAACCCTGGGGGCATACAAACCCTGGGGGCATACAAACCCTGGGGGCATACAAACGCTTTGGAAAAATAGAAAGTAAGGATATTTAATACATACTTTCCGAACCAAATAGTATCAGCACGCAGCTTAATAGCTAACTTGACAATTAATCAATATAAATGATAATCTCTAATTTCAATTTGGTAGGTTTGAATAATTATTTGTTTTAATATATCATTTAGAGTCATATTTACATACAACTCTCGGGAGCCAACCAATCTCCCCGTATACAAATAACAAGCAGTTCTGGTCGACTGGGGGAATAGTTGATATCTGATTATCGACCATATATACGTTATTTAGTGAATAAATGACATATTTTAGACAAACAACCTAAAAAGGGCATTATCTTACTCCTTACCTAAGCTGATAGATCCGCGCAATTAGGTTTATTCACTTTCGCTAAGTGTTAAGGTGGAGATGCTGAGAAAAGATTTGTGTTTTTGCAGTTCATATATCAAAACTTTTTTTTTTGTCAAAATAAATCAAATATTGATTCAGTACAGACATATAGTACAGTATAATCATACAATTAAAACAAAACAAAAATTACTTCCAAACACAATTTATTTATTAAAAAAACCCACCGAAATGTGTCTACTTTTTCATAAACTAATGAGTCTACAAAACATTTCGAGGCTTTTTCTTTACATTTTTTAATAAAAGCCATATTTTGACAGATATTTGCAAAAATGACTATTTTGCTTCATTTTGCCCCAAATATGAGTCTTTTTTTGGCCTCGAAATGTTTTGCGGACTCATTAGTTTCTGAAAAAAAAATTAGACAATTATCAGTATTTCTGTGAAGGAACTGTGCTGAAATGATTTAGTTTGTTTTTATGCGACTGTACCGTATTAATATCCATTTATTTTCTTCCCACTGTAATATCAAAGAGTTGTTGAATATCTGTCAAGGAGGTCCTGGAATTTAATGACAACTTTTTCTCTTCATTTTAAAAGTTTGTCATCCAATGCCGGTACGCTCATGACAGATATTAAACATTATTGTTAGACTAGTATTACCATGTGAAGAAAATTAAACTTTGTTTGTAGTGAAAAAATATATTACTTATTTTATAAAAAAAAAAAGTTTTGTTATAAAAACTCCAAAAACACTGGTCTTTTTTCGCCTTACTTACATCCCCAACTTGAGTTATCTGTCAAGAGCTTGTTTGTTGGGTTTGTTTGTTCCAGAACAGTGATTCCCAAACTATGGCGCGGGTACCCGCAAGGGTAAGTGAAAGCTTTCAGGAGGGTACCGAAGTAACAATGATTTTTATTAATCGTAAACTAAGTTCTAGTAATAGTTAATCTAATAAACAAACTATCGCAGATTTGTGACGTGATATCATGTGCCGACTTTATCCAACCTAATGGAGCAATGGGTAAGGGTACGTTGGTTTGGCATGGCCCCGAGAGGGGTACGAGAGGCGAATGTTTGGGACACAGTGCTGTAGGACTAAGGGGACGGCCATACTGGGCGAGCGACTAAAATATAAACTAGAACACATTGGTTGTAATGAGAGGTGGTCAGACTGGAGCGAACGACTAAAATATAAATTAGAACACATTGGTTGTAATGAGAGGTGGCCAGACTAGAGCGAGCGACTAAAATATAAACTTAGAACACATTGGTTGTAATGAGAGGTGGCCAGACTAGAGCGAGCGACTGAAATATAAATTTGAACACAATGGTTGTAATGAAAGGTGGCCAGACTAGAGCGAGCGACTGAAATATAAATTTGAACACAATGGTTGTAATGAGGTGGCCAGACTGGAGCGAGTGAGCGTGCGCGCTCGAGCCGGTACAGTCTAGTTTACAGGCGCTAGGCAATATTATCGTATGTTGGTTCGTTGAATACTAGTAAAACTTCTCATTTTGACATTTTTATTACTATCGATAGGTTTAGCACACTTGCTACTAACGGACTAATTTAATTGGTAAGATCATAAACCATATATATATGTATACATATACATGTAAAACTGATATTTAAAATACTTCAATATTATCAAAGTAGGCCTTTACAAATAAGAATCACCATTAGCATGGAGAGAGGATTAGAAAACCACAACAATATATCACTTGTCAAAAACCACTCTCAGTTCATTGAGACAAGATTCGCAGCCTCCTTGTCAACAATTATCGAGAGCTATCTGCTAATCACACGCTCGCTCGCACGCCTGTCAGTCTAGCTGAACCCTAAGCTAGTGTAAGCAGAGAAATGTGTTGTCATGACAACGGACCGGTAAAATGTCGTGGGTGGGAAACAAGTTTGTTGCCTCAACTCTGCGCAGCTGTTACATTGCGCAATGCCCCATTCTCCGCCGATCAAGACGGTGCACCTCTGATTGCTGCAACTGCAACGTGAGGGGCAATGTTTTATTACTCAATTAGACCCACTGTCTCACTGTCCCAGAGTTGTTAGCCCTGAGAACCAAGAAATACCAGTTCTGCCGTGGTCAACAGCACTGAGGAGTAGACCTGAGTTCTTCTTGGAGGGTAAACTGCTAGTGTCAGATTAGTTAGGCAAGTCCCCTTTAGCCAAGAATCACCAATCGCCTCTTTGTGTGCCGAATAATACCGTTTGCTATCAAATAAATCAGGATTTAGTTGCTAGAGTGGGCAATTAGTAGTGAGCTCTGAACCCGTCTCTTCTCGACTGTGAAAACTAAATAAACTTCTCCACCGGGATTCGAATCCATCCTTAGTAAAAGTCTGATTCCCTCGTACACGGGAAGGGCTTCCTTAAGCTATGAGAGACAAGATCACTTTGTGTGTGTGTGTGTGTGTGTATAAATCACAGTGTTGCCCTAGTTCTACATGATCTCCCGTGTGTTTAAACAACAGTCGGTGACCTGGTGGTCTAGGGGTAAGGTGTCAGACTTCTATGCTGGCGGCCGGGGTTCAATCCTCGGTCTCGGCAAAGAGTTATCTGGTTACCAAACCCTTCCTTCACCTCTGACAAGACATCTTGTGAATGTGAGGAATGCCAGGCCTCCACCGTGGTTCGGATTCCACGTTAAACTGTAGGTCCTCCATTTCATCTCACAATCACCCTAACATTACACATTAGCGTAAGTCCGTATAACCCGAACGGGTAGTAAGACGCGGTGCTAATAATAATAATAATAATATAAGGTATTCTACATATTTTGTCAACAATTTGGATATTTTTTATGTTTGGCAACGTTGTGTTTTTAACTACCTATGGCCTGTGGTGTTGGCAGTATAAAATAAGGAGGGGGGCAATGTTGAGGAACAGGGTTGAAAGAGGAGGAGGGTCCAATTTCTTTTTAGCACCGCATCTTACTACCCGTTCGGGTTATACGCTTGTAATAATTACGCTAATGGTTTTTGGGATTATGAAGGCTATATTCATAGGAATTGTACCCGTATTTGTGTGGCGGGAGATTGGAAAACTAGTTTGGAAAAACCACCCTCAGTACACCCGACTGAGATTCGAACCTTGAGTTCCCCATCATTGGCAGTCTAGTCTACTGCGAGATTAGCGCCTTAGACCATGCGGCCACCGAAGTGGGTGTAAGGTTCCAATTAAAAGTCTCTGTGAAAGTTATTTGTGAGGGAAACATCTCCTTTCTACCCCAGCTTAAAAAGTCTGCCTCAAGTTCGTAAGGAAATATAACCAAATAAAATATTAATTTAACTCTAACATTTAAGTCGAGGATAAATCACAAAATGTTTCATTACGTAGACCTACAATTATAATTTATTTTACGTATAAATAACATAATATATGTTTAAACCTATTATTTGTATAAGTAATTTGGAATTCCTTGTGGCTTTTCCCGTTTGGACACCATGCCATCACCCTGATAAGAGTTATTGTTAGCTACTCTTACTTAGTTTTGTATTAGAAATATTTTATGTACTGCGCACATCCCAATATTTTAAAGTTATTTAATTTCAATCTAGTTTTTTAAATTATAGGAGAGTAACTGATATATTCTTGCCGAGGGTGCCATTATAAAAGCTGTCGTGCTGTATGAACAAACATCAGTGATAAATATATCTGTTAAACTGTCAGCTACTTCCATTATCATTGCTGAGGCAACTGCAGGGCTTATGGAGAAACGCTTCATCTTCGCTATCTCACAGATAACTGTTGCCAAATCTACTATCGTTGCTAAACTTGTCTTATACCTATTTAAGAGAAGCTTGACCACACGAAAACGAGAGAATGGCAACGCTGTTTCCCGATAGTAGCTATTCAGTTTCCTCAGAGGTGATATCCAGTGTAGAGTTTGGAGATAACAAGGTAAGATGAATTTATCGTTTTGGTTCTGTTAGCGATGTCAAAAAAGCATCGATTCTTTACTAATATCGATATTTTCCTTTCGATACTAGTATTTTTAATCGATAATTTTTCCCCAATACTTTTACTGATATTAGTGCTCACACTCCGGTATCGGATCAATATCGAAATAAACAACTTTTTTGTTATATTTATTTATGCCGAGATTAAATGTTTACAATAGGGTGGACTGTGGAGGAAGAACAAATTACAATATTTCTCAACTTTCACTCATTTTCTGCAACTCTAGAACTCGATCTCTTCTAGCTCATTATAATTCATAGTTCCAACACTTAACATAAATGCGGTGGAACTAGGTATGCAAAAATATGGTTAAATCATTATAATTGTCCGTCTTTAAATAAATATGAAAATACAATTATTATGATTCAAAAGTTGAAATTATTATTATTAGATTAAAAAAATCCAGATTAAAATTTTGATACCGATACCTTATGCTATCGATATTTTTCTGTCGATACCCCATTCCTAATCTCCACGTCTTCAAAATGCAGTCAGATAAGGGCTTCCCAATGAAAACTGGGCTGTGTTCTAGTAGTGTCAAGGTCATCACTGACTTGATATCCCCTCCATCAATACAAGATGGTATCCGTCTCAAGTCCACACTTTGTCATTGGATGACTTTTCGTGCTTGAGCAAACAAGACAGCGCATGGCGACGAACATTCTAGTGTGTTTTTTTAAAAACTCACACTAACTTAAGTTTTAATTTTTAACAAATGCACACTTTCTAAATATTATACTGCAATTATTGTATCCGCATCTGTGGACATGGGGACTAAACATCAACCTCATCTAGTCTAGTATGCTTGTTATGCTGAGCTCTGGGTTCAAAAACCGGTCGGACATACTTAGGAGGTTTTTCTCCTAAATGGTCTCACATTCTCAAATGGTGAATCTGGTGGGGGTGGATTTACATTATTTTTTAACTTTATAATTAAGTATTTTATCTTTGCGAATAATATTTTGAATTCGTACATATCGTTATTATTTGGTGCGAAGTTAAAAATAATATTTTTTTAATGTATATCAGACTCTCAGAAGTACCCAGCGTTACCATGGAAAACCGCGTTTCGTTTGCTTCAAACAGAGAGGGGGAAAAATCTTCGTTTTAGTTCTTCCAAACCAATTAAATAATAGCACCGGCAGTATCGTACATCTGGCAACGCTGTACTCGTCCTTTTTTCTCTGCATCTCGGAGTGTTTATTGCAACTCTTTGTGGCGCTTCGAGTAAACTATTAGTGACGTCACCGGTCGCTCATCAACCGCACCACGGAAACGGCGTTGTAATACAGAGAGAGCCAGCCCTTCAACCGTTTTCAGACCATGGGTCATATTTGTCAAGATTTTATTGTAATTTGGGAGTTTGACAACGTTGTCAACTTGGAGATTTCGAAGTTATTTTGTAAAGGGCGTTGCATCTTAACTTGTCGCATCCAAGCAGTATATAAGCTCTATTGCCCTTGACGCCAATGTACGAAATATAAAGACAGGGAGGAAAATTAGAAGTTCGCCCTGAGAGAACTCTTGTATATGTGCCGATAACCCTTTCCCTCTTTCTCTGACGAGTTTAAACAGTCATTTTAATATTTTCGCCTTGAAAACATTGACTTGTTATTTAATTTTAATTTTTATTGTTTCCTATTCTATATATATAAAGTTCGTGGTTTCATATATATATATATATATATATGAAACCACGAACTTTTTTTAGTGTACATTCTAGCAGGAAGAATCCTACAGTCCATTTTCGTGACAAAGCCAAATATACTAAGTTGTAGAGGTCTTATAAAAATACATTTACAAAAAAAATCTTGAAGATAAAAATAATAATTTTGTGACACCGTAGGACTATTTTTAGATTTATTTAAGAGTTTATGGTTTTTGTTTCAAAGTTATATCTTTAAAACTCTCCGAGTAAAACGTAAATTCATTAACACGAGAAATCCTATTTTGACCGGTTAGAGGTAGACAACGTCCTTTAAGAACTCAAAATATGGCAGTCAGTAATATCAAACAATTGTTACTTGCACACCAAAATAAGGGTTCGGCCGGACTGACAAGCTTGCGAGCGACTGAGCGACTGCGTGGCCAAACTAGTGAGCGAGCGAGTGAGCGACCAAACTGGCGAGCTCAAACTGGCGAGCGAGCGCGTGATTAGCAGATAGCTCTCGATAGTTGTTGACGAGGAGGCAAAGGTTCGAATCTTGGCTCAGAGAACTGAGGGTGGTTTTCGACAAGTGATTTGTTGTTGTGATTTTCTCATCCTCTCTCCAAGCTAGTGCTGATTCTTATTTGTAAAGGCCTACTTTGATAATATTGAAGTATTTTAACATATAGGTTTTACATGTATATATATATATATACACACACATATAGGTATGGTTTATATATATATATATATGCACACACACATATAGGTATGGTTTATGATCTTACCAATTAAATTAGTCCGTTAGTAGCAAGTGTACTAAACCTATCGATAGTAATAAAAATGTCAAAATGAGAAGTTTTCCTAGCATTCAATGAACCAACATACAATAATATTGCCTAGCGCCTTTGCTCCAGTCTGGCCACCTCTCATTACAACCAAAGTGTTCTAATTTATATTTTAGTCGCTCGCTCCAGTCTGGCCACCTCTCATTACAACCAATGTGTTCTAATTTATATTTTAGTCACAAATAAAATAGTAAAATAATATCAATGTTGGCTGTAAAAAAGTTTGTATTTTCTAAAAAAAAGATCTTCCTGTAAACCTTATACATACACACACACACACACACACACACACACACATGGCCCAGCCACGTATGTGAGCGATAAAGGCTGACATTTTACCCACATTGAGGGGGAGGGGGGCTAATTAATCGTCAGGTTCGTGTAGTCTAGTTTGCCACTGATTGGAAGATCAGGGTTCAAATCCAAACTGGGTATTTATTGTCGTCCACTATCCCTACTTCGCAAATGCAGATATATTTTATCCAAACGCTACCATCCTCATCTGAGATAGGCGAGGTGGCGAGTGACAGCTGGCAGAAGGTTCTTTACTGCGAACATTGTCTTAAAGTAACTAATATCAACTTATTCGTAAGTAACAATTATTTTCTTAGCAATAATTTTTGTCAATAATTATTTCCGAATAGGCTGACATTAGCTATTTTCAGCAAATGTTTGTAATAAAGAACCTTCGTTTAGCTGTCACCACCTTTCATACCCTAGATAGGGTATATACGTCCCTAATTTATTTAACCCTTAGTTTGCATACTTGCCGCGTGGAATGTTAGTGTAGCTATAAAGTAGTAACTATATGCATCAAGAGAGGCGAACATTTTCAATTGGAGTTTGTTTTTTAATCATTGAGTTATAAGATAGGGGTATGTATCCGTATTTTTTAATTTTACTTTGGTATTGATGTATAAACATATACGGTCTAAAGCAAATTTTACGTTAGTGAGTGACAGTTTCGAATTTAATCCCCAGGCGCTGCGGTGGATAATTGTGAGAATAAACTAAACATTACAACTGTATATTCTTTGGATTGAAAAATTACACCCGGACACGGGAATCGAACCCAGGTCATGTACAGGAACACAGACCCAGCCAGACCTGTCGCTAGCCTGTCTGGTCGTCACTCAGGACATGTACAGGAACACAGACCCAGCCAGACCTGTCGCTAGCCTGTCTGGCCATCATGTAGGACATGTACAGGAACACAGACCCAGCCAGACCTGTCGCTAGCCTGTCTGGCCATCATGTAGGACATGTACAGGAACACAGACCCAGCCAGACCTGTCGCTAGCCTGTCTGGCCATCATGTAGGACATGTACAGGAACACAGACCCAGCCAGACCTGTCGCTAGCCTGTCTGGCCATCATGTAGGACATGTACAGGAACACAGACCCAGCCAGACCTGTCGCTAGCCTGTCTGGCCATCATGTAGGACATGTACAGGAACACAGACCCAGCCAGACCTGTCGCTAGCCTGTCTGGCCATCATGTAGGACATGTACAGGAACACAGACCCAGCCAGACCTGTCGCTAGCCTGTCTGGCCATCATGTAGGACATGTACAGGAACACAGACCCAGCCAGACCTGTCGCTAGCCTGTCTGGCCATCATGTAGGACATGTACAGGAACACAGACCCAGCCAGACCTGTCGCTAGCCTGTCTGGCCATCATGTAGGACATGTACAGGAACACAGACCCAGCCAGACCTGTCGCTAGCCTGTCTGGCCATCATGTAGGACATGTACAGGAACACAGACCCAGCCAGACCTGTCGCTAGCCTGTCTGGCCATCATGTAGGACATGTACAGGAACACAGACCCAGCCAGACCTGTCGCTAGCCTGTCTGGCCATCATGTAGGACATGTACAGGAACACAGACCCAGCCAGACCTGTCGCTAGCCTGTCTGGCCATCATGTAGGACATGTACAGGAACACAGACCCAGCCAGACCTGTCGCTAGCCTGTCTGGCCATCATGTAGGACATGTACAGGAACACAGACCCAGCCAGACCTGTCGCTAGCCTGTCTGGCCATCATGTAGGACATGTACAGGAACACAGACCCAGCCAGACCTGTCGCTAGCCTGTCTGGCCATCATGTAGGACATGTACAGGAACACAGACCCAGCCAGACCTGTCGCTAGCCTGTCTGCCCACCATGTAGGACATGTACAGGTGATGCAGCAGCAAGTATGCATGACGCACCTTCACTTCCTACTGCGAACTGCTGTCAGCTCTTCTGCTCCCTTCACTTTAATTGCGTCACAAATAAATTCTGTACACTCTCTGACACAACTGTGAAGCAAGAGGTATATTGTACACTCTCAAGATACACGCTGTGAAGCAAGAGGTATAGTGTACACTCTCAATATACACGCTGTGAAGCAAGAGGTATATTGTACACTCTCAATATACACGCTGTGAAGCAAGAGGTATATTGTACACTCTCAAGATACACGCTGTGAAGCAAGAGGTATATTGTACACTCTCAAGATACACACTGTGAAGCAAGAGGTATATTGTACATTCTCAAGATACACGCTGTGAAGCAAGAGGTATATTGTACACTCTCAATATACACGCTGTGAAGCAAGAGGTATATTGTACACTCTCAAGATACACGCTGTGAAGCAAGAGGTATATTGTACATTCTCTGACACAACTGTGAAGCGTTAGGTATCTTTGACACACACGTAGTATAGCATCTATCACACTTTCAGTCTATTAGTATAGCATCTGCATCGCACTGTCAGTACATCAGTCTAGGCTAGCTCAACAACTTGCTTTAGACATCAAATCTTTGCGCAAAAAATTATATTATGTGTGTTATTATTATAATTAATTACAGATTATTAAAAAATATACAAACTATTCATGAGAATCTATCCCCACACCTTTGACTTTGTGAACTATTGCTCAGTTATGAGCTAACTATCATGGAAGGTCACGATGTTTTTTTTTTCTTTAGGAGTGCATCTTTAAAAGCAAATTAATAATACAATCATACGACATACAAATTAGATTAATTTAGCTTAATTTTAAAACACAGCCGTCAATTTATCAGTGTGAAAAGCGAAACACCAATTTCACATATGGTAATTCTTTCAACCGTGCCTGACCGTGCCGTGCCGTACTTATGAATAATGAATGTCCACCCAATCTGGACTCTGGTTGGTTGGTCAGCGTCTGAAACTCGATTCTAGAACGGTCCCCTAGACCTGTAGTAAGCCTCCCTAACCACAAAACCACGAGAAAAAGCTAAAGAGCTATCTATTTTTCTAAATATTCTCCAACACCGGCGCAAGATATATTAATTTTTGCCTGTGATTGTACACAAGCTCCCCCTGAAGTGATCGTGCAACACAACCATTGCAACATGACACCCACATCTACCACTTTCACTTCGATCGGGCGTCGAACCCAGTCTTGCAGCGGGACAGTCAGTATGTCAAGACGGCGAAGTAGGCCTAAGCTATCCTAGGGTTGCAACATGGCGGCGAGATAATGGCCTGTGACACCATACAGACAATGTGTCCGTCTCGTCTTGTCTGGTTTGCCTGTCGACGGAAAGATTTGAGATGGTAATGTTACATCAAATTGACATGTTTTCAGTCATACGACCTCTTGTCATAATGTAATGTGAAACGTCGCCCATAACATGAGACCACCAGCATGGAGTCAAAACAAATATATGACAGGCGAAGAACTGCTCCTTTACCAGACCCATGTTGAAATGTTTTTTTCTAAACCAAGAGATCTTCCATTTACTCTAGTTACATTAAATTTATCCTAATTATTATTATTATTATTATTAGCACCGCGTCTTACTACCCGTTCGGGTTATACGCCCTTAAGCTAATGTGTAAATGGTAGGGTGATTGTGAGATGAAATGGAGGACCTACAGTTTAACGTGGAATCCGAACCACGGTGGAGGCCTGGCATTCCTCACAATTTATCCTAATATTTGATTTGGATTTGATAACACTACATTAGTATAAATATTTGATTTGGATTTGATAACATTACATTAGTATAAATATTTGATTCGGATGTATATATCTAACTATTTATCTATGGATATATATATATATATATATATATAT
>CABFOV010002019.1:14330-26284 GCA_902141375.1 Timema poppense | reverse complement strand
ATATATATATATATATATATTATATCCATAGATAAATAGTTAGATATATTCATCCGAATCAAATATTTATACTAATACATAAGGACTGTTTATATATAAACAGTCCTTATGCATATTTATCTTATGTTCCGTGATTCCCGAGATAAGACCCTCCAAGATTATGATGGAAATGTTAATAGCCCTACTTGATACATATCTGTTCCTGTACCTGCAGCCCTGCCTGTGTACCAGCAGTGAAGCGTTACAAGAGGTACAACAGGCGTGTATCCAATATGGCTACTAAAAATGCCATCAGTATCTTGGAAGGTCTTATCTCGGGAGCCATCGAACATAGGACACATTATGTTCATGAGGACTGTTTGTGTGGTTTTGAGGTCTACTATCCACAAACATTATTGTGTGATAAATTAAAACTACGAGCTATCAGATAACGAAGACACATTCAACTCGGAAGGGCTTTATGCTGCACAATTACAATTGTCTGTCTGATTGTTTGTATCATGAGTGATTAAATAGCAAAGCTATTATGTTTGATAATAATTGATATAGCCGCACATAAATATAGTGTCCTTTAAATATAAAAATGACACCTGAACAAGGGAATCGAAACCGTGACCTTTGGCCTAGTACGCCAATGCTCTAACCACTGAGCTATCCAGGAGTCTTCCCTGACCAGTGTCATTCTTCATTGATGCCGTGTGATCTTAATTGGTCACATGTATGTAGCTGACGATCTCCTCACGTCCATCACAGACTCTGCCGATGAGAGAAGAATGCCCCTGGGCCTGGAATGATTCCTGGATAGCTCAGTGTTTAGAGGATTGGTGTACTAAGCCAAAGGTCCTGTGTTCAATTCCCGTGTCATTTTTCAATTTAAATAATATGATATTTAAGTGCGGCTACCACCATAATAATAGTTCGACTAATTAATTCAGTTAGATTGTTCTTCCATGCCAAGACCTACTATCGGAAGCCTACAGCTAAATGACACAGATTTTAAAATACTCCAATAGGCCTATATAGGCCCTATATGTTTGTTTTCGAAACTCTGTTTTTCCCAAACACAAAATGTCCCTGTCGTCCGGTTTTCTGGTGATTGATAAACCTGTAAATTGACACTGATATATATATATATATAATGAAAACACTAAAAAATAAATAATTGGAAAACCCTGAAGGAGAATTAAAGGTGACATGGACACGCAAATAACAAACAGTTAAAGGCAGCTTTACTTTTTGTTAGCCATCATTATTTATTGTAACTTCCAATAAATTATAGAAACGTCGGAGCTGAATAAAGAGCATCTGCAAGTTAAAGTGTGATCTAATTTAAATTTAATAATGCTCAGAATTCAAACAATACCAAGTCCTTGGGATTCAATAAAAACGGTGTATATTAAAATTTAGATATAATTTATTTTGCAGGGCCTATGTATGTAAACATAATTGCATAATATGTATACATACTTAGAAAAACGTTTGATTAAAACGTATTGATTAACATTTTACACAGTCGAAATGTCGTCAAACACCAGGTTAAGTACAGTACTTCCATCTAGGAAAAAGATCGCGGCATTTTTTTTCACTCGTTAAACTTTTGACAGCGATAGTCTTGTTTGTTTTCAGTTGAAGTAAATATATCTTTTTCGATGTTTTGGATGAAGCAACGATGGTTCATTAATCCTTTTGGGATGGAAAAATAGCTGTCAAAATATTGATAAAATGAAAACCAACATTGATGTTGTTTTTTGCATTGCATTGAGGGTGCTCAAACAAGTATTGAATCGTTTTTTATAACATTTATTTTTTGTTGGTAAAATAGTTTGTTTACACGCTTTTGACTAACAAACTTTTATTGAAAAATAAACATTGTTCGTGATCTACCTTAACGTTTCCTATTGTTACACTTCCATTGTTCGTGATCTACCTTAACGTTTCCATTGTTACACATCCATTGTTCGTAATCTACCTTAACGTTTTCATTATTACACATCCATTGTTCGTGATTTACCTTAACGTTTCCATTGTTACACATCCATTGTTCGTGATCTACCTTAACGTTTCCATTGTTACACAGCCATTGTTCGTGATCTACCTTGTTTCCATTGTTACACAGCCATTGTTCGTGATCTACCTTAACGTTTACATTTCTACAAAATAATGGTACTATCTTTATTAAAGTTTTAATTAATTATTAATAACATCTTAACTTCGATAAATATGTTAAAACTGTTTTTACAACAATGAAAATGTTAAGGAAGGTTCGCTTTATTTTAAAACAAAAGTATGTTAATTAATAGGTTCCCCAACAAAAAAAACAACGAAATGTTAAAAATAGTTTAAATCTCGCTCAAACTGCTACTTAAAGTATGTGAGTGCATGTAGAGTTTATCAGTCCCTGGAATGTCACATCATGCACATGGCACGGCTATTATCAAGTTAGATAATGAGAGCGTGAAGTATTTCACAAGGCAGCGAGGTAAGTTATTAGCGTCATATGAGGGCAGACACGTACTCACATTAGAGGCAGGACAAGAATGCCCATGGGAACTGGCTTGGCAATTAGCGGCGTGTTATCTGAGAATATGACTACATACCAGAGCATGGGAGGCGACACAACTATCACCTTGATGGCTCCACAGGGGGTTGTAGAAATTGCGGGAAGAGGGGGAGAGGGTATTTGGCCGGAGAACATCGACACAAGAGGGTAATGTGGCAACATGGCAAACATGCAGGTTAGCTTGATAGCTGAAATTTCTTTAGCATCACGTCTTACTACCCGTTCAAGCTGTATGCCTATATTATAGTTACTCTAATGTGTTAGGGAGGAGGAAAGTTTAACTTAGACGAGGAGTACCTGCATTTGTGTGGATGTAGAGTGGAAAACCATTTAGGAAAAACCACCCTCAATACACCCAGCCTGGGTTGAACCCCGATCTCCCCGTCATCGAGAGTCTAATCTATTACGATAGTGACGCCTTAGAATATTCGGCCATCGAAGCGGGTAGCTGGCTAGTTCACGAAACACATGATACTTGTAATTTCTGAATAATACTACTAATAATAATAATAATTGTCAGAGATTACAAACAATGGTGCACTTTTGATGCATCAACCTCCTCGCCTCTGATAGACTACAAAGTACACAAATCTGGGCTGTGCGCGTTCAGCGAGTAGCCGCGCTTTGCAACGCTCCTTTCTCACGCGCAAACCTGAGCTCAAATCATTGAACACATAATAAATATTACGAACTTAATGGGCGACGGGAAGGTTGGGGTTCTAATCCACCCCAGATGAACTGAGGGTGATTTTCCCTCTAAATTATACCTTCCTTATTCCTACCCCCTTTAGTTAATGGGAGTATCCCTCAAGGATGGTGTTTAGTTCCATATTGTCACCCCCACTTGTGTTTGCGTGCTGCAATAATTTTGGCAACCCTGTAAAAATGGAAATTAGGTCATTTTTCCCTCCACTCCAAAATAGTTGGTGTCCGTTTTGCTCTATTGGAGAGCAGGATTATAGCATATAGAACAATGAATCGGTTCTATATTATTATTATTATTATTATTATTATTATTATTATTATTATTAGCACCGCGTCTTACTACCCGTTCGGGTTATACGCACTTACGCTAATGTGTAATGGTAGGGTGATTGTGAGATGATATGGACGACCTACAGTTTAACGTGGAATCCGAACCACGGTGGAGGCCTGGCATTCCCCACATTCACAAGATGTCTTGTCAGAGGTGAAGGAAGGGTTTGGTAATCAGATAAATCTGTGCCGGGNCGGGTTGTACGCACTTACGCTAATGTGTAATGGTAGGGTGATTGTGAGATGAAATGAAGGACCTACAGTTTAACGTGGAATCCGAACCACGGTGGAGGCCTGGCATTCCCCACATTCACAAGATGTCTTGTCAGAGGTGAAGGAAGGGTTTGGTAATCAGATAAATCTGTGCCGGGACCGAGGATTGAACCCCGGCCCCCAGCACAGAAGTCTGACACCTTACCCCTAGACCGCCAGGTCACCGGTTCTATTATACTCATCGCATTTATTAGATTTTCAATTATTAGCATTTCAAACCACAGCAGTGAATTGTGAACAGTGAATTAACATTTAGTAATTTACCTTTAACAGTGCTTTTAGTTGTTAATATACATCATCATCATCATCATCATCAACATCCTCACCATCATGAACAGCTTCCAAGCACTGTTTGTAACATAAGCCTCTCCACAACCTTTCTCCCTTTTCCTTGACCCAGTCCTCTCCTCTCTTCTACACTCTCCTCCTTTCTCCCTTCAGCCATCCGTCTCTTGTTATTCCTCTCGGCCTCCCTATCCATCATTCTCTTAGGCATCCTTTTTTCTCTCCATTCTTCTCACACGGCCATGCCATTTTAGTCGTTGCCTTCTCTATCCTGTCATGGACTGGATCTTCCTTCCTGTACTATTCCTCTTACTCTCGCATTTCTCATCATGTTCTGCTTATCAGAACTCTCATTTCACTCGCCTGCATTCTGCTCTCACCCTGTTCCTTCATTACCCACGTTTCGTTTGTAGATCACCCCCTTGCACTTGTCTGGCAAATCTGCTCACACTTCTGAGAAATGTCTCTGCTTGCCTTCCTCTCTCACTTATATCCCTCCCGTTCGTTCCACTCCCCTCAACAATGCTCCCCGGATACTTGAAACTATTGACGATCTTCAATTGCTCCCCTTTCACTGTGACGCCAGTCCTTCCTTGTCGTGCGTGATCACCGTCTCACTCTCACTCGCATTAAACCTCATTCCATAATATTATATTATTATCAGCACCGCGTCTTACTACCCTTTCGGGTTGTACGCTCTTACGCTAACGTGAAATGGTAGGGTGATTGTGAGATTAAATGGAGGACCTACAGTTTAACGTGGAATCCGAACCACGGTGGAGGCCTGGCATTCCTCACATTCACAAGATGTCTTGTCAGAGGTGAAGGAAGGGTTTGGTAATCAGATAAATCGGTGCCGGGACCGAGGATTGAACCCCGGCCGCCAGCATAGAAGTCTGACACCTTACCCCTAGACCGCCAGGTCACCCATAATATTATAGAATATAATTCAATAGTTCTGTAAGGCGTGTGACAATCAATTAACATTGTACTATTAAATATCCTCTTAACATAATTCTAGCATGAATGCCATATAAGAAAACTCTGATGTTCAACAATAGTACAAGACAGCACGAAGTGTCAACGTCATTTCAAATCATGTACAGTCAATTGTTCTTTTCTTCTCCGCGTCTTGGTATGCGTATGGACTCCTCCAAAAGACTCCGTGGTACGATAGCGCCAACATTTGCGGATATAGAGTTGCATATGGTCAGCACATCGAACCATCCGGACGCTATTCTCAGTTTTATAGACCGGGTCTGCTACTTCTTTATTTAAGTAGCTCCTCAAATTGTTCTCTCGTGTCTTGAGTTTGACCCCGTTCCAGACTCAGAAACATTCTGGATGCGCCGTAGCTCGAACCCTGGACCTCTGGATCTGTATCCAAGAAAGATGATCACTAGCCCACAGAGGTGAGCATGCGTATGAACTACGAGGAATTGAGAAGATATATACCTGCACTTGAGTACACCCAGCCAAGATTTAAACCCAGACCTCCCCGCTAACGGCCAATCAGACAAGATGAGCTTGGAACTTAGTTGACGTGCCCATCATTGCGGACACGTCATCAATCGGAGTGAAACATTTATTAGCCATGTTTTGAAGTTAACGAATAAAACGTGACTATCCAAGAGAAATGCTTCACTCAACAATGAAGTAGCCGCATGGTCTCGTGTTAGACTAGACTGCCGATTACAAGGAGATCGAGGTTCGAATACCGGCCACGTGTACTGAAGCTGGTATTTCCAAAATGTCTTTCCACTCTCCCTCCACGCAAATGCGAGTACACTTCTAAACTCAAACCTTCTTCATCCTTAACTGATTGGCGTAATTTGCACATGCGTATAACCTGAAGAGGAGGTAAGACATAAGTTATTCTTATAACAAGAGGTGAAAGAGCGATTAAAAAGCAGCAGTAGCGTAACGAAAGTAACAGAAAGCAGACCTTGCACGTGTGAGTGACAAATGTGAAAGTTTTTAAACAGTCGGCCCTTACGTGACGACTATTAAAGATACGAGATTATCTCAACAATCGCTCCTCGATCCATCTTAGATTCGAGCATGTGTCGAGAACAATACGTAGCTGGTAGGCATCTTCGCGACAAGACCTTCCTGTGCAAGACGTGATGAGACTACTCTATGGAGAGGGGGGAGGAGGAACCACAACGCACTCACTGGTTTGTGGACCACAACGCACTCACTGGTTTGTGTTTGGGGACCACAACGCACTCATTGGTTTGTGTTTGGGGACCACAACACACTCACTGGTTTGTGTTTGGGGACCACACCGCACTCACTGGTTTGTGTTTGGGGACCACAACGCACTCACTGGTTTGTGTTTGGGGACCACAACGCACTCACTGGTTTGTGTTTGGGGACCACAACGCACTCACTGGTTTGTGTTTGGGGACCACAACGCACTCACTGGTTTGTGTTTGGGGACCACAACGCACTCACTGGTTTGTGTTTGGGGACCACAACGCACTCACTGGTTTGTGTTTGGGGACCACAACGCACTCACTGGTTTGTGTTTGGGGACCACAACGCACTCACTGGTTTGTGTTTGGGGACCACAACGCACTCACTGGTTTGTGTTTGGGGACCACAACGCACTCACTGGTTTGTGTTTGGGGACCACAACGCACTCACTGGTTTGTGTTTGGGGACCACAACGCACTCACTGGTTTGTGTTTGGGGACCACAACGCACTCACTGGTTTGTGTTTGGGGACCACAACGCACTCACTGGTTTGTGTTTGGGGACCACAACGCACTCACTGGTTTGTGTTTGGGGACCACAACGCACTCACTGGTTTGTGTTTGGGGACCACAACGCACTCACTGGTTTGTGTTTGGGGACCACAACGCACTCACTGGTTTGTGTTTGGGGACCACAACGCACTCACTGGTTTGTGTTTGGGGACCACAACGCACTCACTGGTTTGTGTTTGGGGACCACAACGCACTCACTGGTTTGTGTTTGGGGACCACAACGCACTCACTGGTTTGTGTTTGGGGACCACAACGCACTCACTGGTTTGTGTTTGGGGACCACAACGCACTCACTGGTTTGTGTTTGGGGACCACAACGCACTCACTGGTTTGTGTTTGGGGACCACAACGCACTCACTGGTTTGTGTTTGGGGACCACAACGCACTCACTGGTTTGTGTTTGGGGACCACAACGCACTCACTGGTTTGTGTTTGGGGACCACAACGCACTCACTGGTTTGTGTTTGGGGACCACAACGCACTCACTGGTTTGTGTTTGGGGACCACAACGCACTCACTGGTTTGTGTTTGGGGACCACAACGCACTCACTGGTTTGTGTTTGGGGACCACAACGCATTTATAGAAGATGTAGAAAAAGTGCAAAAATAGTGACCTTGAATAGCGTTTTCCTCCATCCTAACATTAAAGTATGCGATACTGAAGATTGTGCTTCTTGTTTACTTCCAATCAACAATAAATATTTAAAAAACTTGTTTTAATCTTAGAACAAATAGATATGAAACAAGAGAAAGTAGATGTGTTAGAAGAGGGATGGAGGGCACTCTTTGTACCGTTAACAAAACTGAGAACTTGTTTTACTAAGAGAAATAAATCCCACCTTTAGAGCAATTAATACACGATTAAGGGTTTTTGTATAAGTTATTTAATATATTCTGTTCTAATATTATCCATGTGATTCATTTGGTAGGAAAGACTTTCTAGCTTATAATTTGAGGGGAAAATAGGTTTATTTTGCCCACCCCCACCCCCTTTCTCCCAACCCCCATAATATTTGGGAGATAGCAACGCCTGTGGAGGTAAGACTAGGCTACAGACAAGGTATACACCAGACCCCCAGCCTCCAGGTTAAAATGGCCGCGCTCCGTGGGAGATCTTGATTTATTCAATACGGGTATCGCTAGGTGCCATCTAGGAGTATTAGAAAAATAATTTGAAAAATAGTTTCACTGAAGAGAGGACACATATATCCATCTATAGTTAATAGCCGGCTTCCACAAAGCTAGGTTCAGGTAGCGACCCAATCCCTTCTTCACACAATCCTATCTCACAAAGAGCTTACTCTTCCACAAAGCTAGGTTCAGGTAGCGACCCAATCCCTTCTTCACACAATCCTATCTCACAAAGAGCTTACACTTCCACAAAGCTAGGTTAAGGTAGCGACCCAATCCCTTCTTCACACAATCCTATCTCACAAAGAGCTTACTCAGACTGGCCAATACGATTACAATGGTCCCTTTAAAAGGGAGTCATTTGACAAAGGCATATTTGTAAATGCTTTTTTCCCTCAGCATTTACTCAAGCGAACCCCAGTGATGACGGACTCAACCTTGCTCAAGGAGCGCAGCGAAACTTCCGTAAGGCTGAGGATCTGGTGTATTCTTGTCTGCACTGTGTCCTAGGCCTGGTCCAAGAATGCGGCAAGATCACACACACGTATGAATACCGAGCTCGTCCCTAGTAAAGAGCGCAAAGCTATACTAAAGGCTGGTATCGACAACATTACGATATACTTTGGTTCAAATCCCGGTTGTGATAGACTATAAATAGTATTCACGTGATACGGAAGCAGGTGAGGCAAAGAGATTACTAGTCGACTATAAGTTGGCTCCCTGGGGGCTAATCACCCACCCTGCGTTAAGGGGAGGTGAAAGGGGGTGAGGGGTGGGGTGGGGTGGGGTCGGAGTGGGAGAGTTGCGAGAAGAGAGGGGGGATTTTGCAGTTTTTATAGAAAAACATTTCTTTGTTCAAAATAAATAACATATTTCTCTAGTAGCAACGTTTAATTTAATTCTCTTCACGAAGTTTTATTAACAGTTGTTGAATATATATGTCAAGGATGTCCTGAAATTTAATGACAATTTTTTCTCTTCATTTAAAAATTTTACCATCTAAGGCCGCTATGCTCATGACAGATATTCAACAACTAATTATATCACCGTGTGGAGAAAATTAAATTAAACGTTGCTGCTGGAGCAATATTTTACTTATTTTTGACAAATAAATGTTTTTATATAAAAATCGCAAAAACACTGACATTAGCTCACGTCTTCTACGTCTTACCAACCCTTCCTTCACCTCTGACAAGACATCTTGTGAATGTGAGGAATATGCCAGGCCTCCACCGTGGTTCGGATCCCACGTTAAACTGTAGGTCCTCCATTTCATCTCTACAATCACCCTAACATTACACATTAGCGTAAGTGCGTATAACCCGAACGGGTAGTAAGACGCGGTGCTAATAATAATAATACGTCTTACCCCACCCCGCTCCTTAAACGTACCCCACCCCCCTTTCACAGCGTCTTGCTACCCGTCCAGAATAAACACATTTTAATAATGATAATAAGGCAGGAAGGAGGAAGGTATGATTAACTATAGTAAGTCCTCCCCTACATGGACTCGAGTCACGCGGATTCGTAGATACGTGGATGCGGTACTTTGACCTAAAGACTAGCAGGTCCAGCTATCAAGTGCCAGTTTAAACATAATATATGACTTTCCTAGTAATATGACGCACTAGTGAGAGTGTCGTCGCCATTTTGTTTGTTAATAAGCAGCATCTGGTGTTAATCTTCAATTATTAATCTTTTGAAACAAACATGCTAAAAATGCACGCGTGGTTTCCAATCTACGTGGAAACCTTCGCAAAGAATTAACCGCGTAAGTCGAGGACTTCCTGTACCTACATTTGCGTGGAGGGAGAGTGGGAAACCACTAAAATGAAACTATATCAGTACTCCCAACCGGGATTTGAGCTCCAACCTCCTAGCCACCGACAAACCAGACCATATGCGCCTAACATTTAGTCCGTGTGCCCAACAATGCGGGTGAGTTTCTTTAAAAACAATTATATGAATCATCAAACAATGTGATAAGTCTATCCAGCGTAGGAGAGGCGGTAACTGATAGCTAACATTGTATTTTTATTACTAACATTGGTTAAAAGTCACTAATTATCTATAATCAAATAATACTAAGGCTTACTATGTAATTGTATTTTTCCTGACTAATTGAAAGAACAAACTATATTCATAAAACTATTGTATTTCTTTGCTTCGCAGTTGTGACAGCAAGAGGTATAATAGTGCATGAAATAATAAACTAAAAAGTATATAAGAGCCATACAAAATATTAGTTTCAAAATTAAACGTCAATGTTTTGTATACAGGTTTTGTGACGTCGTCAACCACCCCGATTTCATCCGGTTAGCCATATTAATTCTTAATGGTGACCTGGTGGTCTAGGGGTAAGGTTTCAGACTTCTGTGCTGGCGGCCGGGGTTCAATCCTCGGTCCCGGCACAAATTAATCTGAATACCAAACCCTTCCTTCACCTCTGACAAGACATCTTGTGAATGTGGGGAATGCCAGGCCTCCACCGTGGTTCGGATTCCATGTTAAACTGTAGGTCCTCCATTTCATCTCACAATCACCCTACCATTACACATTAGCGTAAGTGCGTATAATCCGAACGGGTAGTAAGACGCGGTGCTAATAATAATAATAATAATAATAATAATAATAATACATATTAATTCTTGAATAGGCAGCCTGCTACAGGAGCTCTCGTTTCTTATGCATTTTTAAGTGAACTACAGACGCCGTTTCTACAAAATAAAATAAAAAAGATACATCCAAACGTTTACAAAATTAATTCAAAACAAGTTGTTTGTTCTGAAAGTTTTGATTGCCAAACGTAACAGCAGCTCATATGGTTTGGCGAATGGATACATGAAAGTAGAGCTGGTAGCTTTTCTTAGCTGTCAGTTTCCACCACTCCTACGCTGCCCCTCCACCGGTCCCCTGGTAGGCCGCGAGCCGCCACTGATGGGTCATAACATGCTGTTAAAACCTTCTTCCTCGAGCTTTCTGACACACCCTACCTATTTACCTGTAGTTAAACAAGACAATGCAGGTGCGAGGTAGATGTCATGTGTTGTCTCCAAGGCAACCACACATCACGCTGTCTGAACAACACCTCAACATCGGCAATCTCAAAGTTGTTTGATATGTTTAAAAAAATAGTATGTATTCTGTTATTTATTAAAAAAGGAGAATAATTAAAATTATGATTTATTGGTAAGAATTTAGGTCTTCTGTGCCTTACACTGTGAAAACAATATTTTATTTGACTCAAGCATCGTGTAAAATGTTATAATGTTGTAGTTGTTTGTAAACTGTTGAATCTAGAATAATGAAGAGTTGTAGGTTGTATGAATAGTGATGGAAGGCTATAATTCACAGTATAATGTTGTACGGCTGCAAGTTCCATCTAGAATGCTAGTGTTGCAAGCTACGTGTAGAATGTCGCAAGGCTGCAAGCTTCTTCTAGAATGCTAGTGTTGCAAGCTACGTGTATAATGTCGCAAGGCTGCAAGCTCCATCTAGAATGCTAGTACTGCAAGTTACGTGTAGAATGTCGCACGGCTGCAAGCTCCATCTAGAATGCTAGTGTTGCAAGCTACGTGTATAATGTCGCAAGGCTGCAAGCTCCATCTAGAATGCTAGTGTTGCAAGTTACGTATAGAATGTCGCACGGCTGCAAGCTCCATCTAGAATGCTAGTACTGCAAGTCACGTGTAGAATGTCGCAAGGCTGCAAGCTCCATCTAGAATGCTAGTACTGCAAGTCACGTGTAGAATGTCGCAAGGCTGCAAGCTCCATCTAGAATGCTAGTACTGCAAGTTACGTGTAGAATGTCGCAAGGCTGCAAGCTCCATCTAGAATGCTAGTGTTGCAAGTTACGTGTAGAATGTCGCACGGATGCAAGCTCCATCTAGAATGCTAGT
>CABFOV010002018.1:79298-96591 GCA_902141375.1 Timema poppense | reverse complement strand
CTCTCTCATATAAACTATTGTATGCAGATTTAATCAGTCTGTTCATAAAATGCAAGTTAAATACCTCATATAAATAAATAATGATAATAAATAAAAATTGTGAACATAGGAACGGTTCTTATTTAGGAAAAAATATATATTGTATCCCCGAGAATATAACCTGGATCAATAGTCAGGGGCGATGACTACTAGTCTAAGAGACTGGGCACTACACATTCTATAAATGAAAGTAACACCGTTACCTCCTTACAGTACAGCTACTCTTGACACAGGGGCCTACTATAAGGGTAACATGATAAACACATTCACAACTACGGTAGTAATATTCCCACTGAAACAGTACTTAGTTTGTAACCAAATTCCTCCTCGAACCGCTGAGTCGCACGAGGGACGGAACAAAACTTATTACTTACCCACACAAACAGTTAATACTGTCGCTTGCAGTGTTAATGCTCACGAGAATCATTGTATGTGACCATCGTCTTGGTGCAGTAATACCACACACACACGGACTATAATTAGATCCCAGGTGGCTCATTAAATAATATACTGTATGTGAGTTATTGCTAAATGTATTTAAACATAACATTTTTAGATGCTTTGGTTTTTATGTTTAATATCAGGTGTGTTTTCTTAGTTTAGGTAAGTTTTTAAGTCACTTGATTTTATTTTATAGGATTTATAGACTGCAAAATAAACACATCAACTAATTAAAATATATATGGTTAAGATCTTAACTAAAAAATCGTTAATTAATCGGTATAGTTTTCTTAATTAGTTTTTATGAAATGTGAATTTTCTTATTCAACTGATTATACCAGAACACGACTTACAAACTATCTTAACGTTATCAAAGACACACTCTCAATTCATGACTTTTAAAGGTTAATCCATAATTTAGTCAAAAATAAATCTATAGTTAGTAATAGCTTTTGGTATTTGACTATTTGTTGAGTAAAGTAAATTTCTTAATTTGTGTAGTATCTATGCGTGCGTTCATATTTATTGTGAACTCATCTATGATTAGAATAAATTTATGGATGCTAAATTTGGATAAATTCTTCCCAAGCTCCAGGCACTAAAATAATGCATAGAGAGACACACATCTAGTACACTTTTGAATTAAATCCAGAAATAAATATTTTCAATATAATAAGGTTTTCTATATATTTTGAATACGTGACGAAGTAAAAATAATAGTTAATCCAAGAGTTATCATGCGTGACTCTGAACCAGACAGCAGGGATTGAATCTCAACCATTGATATGATTTCTTAGCTTATAGAATGTGTTTAGTTGTGGCTCATTAAAATGCACCATTTTAATCTTGTTTTCCTAGTTTGAATATTTTTCAAATCGATACATTTAAAGATAACATAAATTTGCTATTAATTTATAGAAAATTATTAGGATTCACGTTCTTTTTGTAGAATAGTTATTTAAACTGTCAAACCAAGTTAATAATTGTCAAGCAAGTAGAGCAAAAATTGTTATATAATTATTTATTTTTTAAGTTATATGTTATTTGAGTTTGATTTAAAAGATATTTTCATGCTCTATTTTGGGTATTGAACCCTATTTATTTTAGTTATATGAAAGTATTAGAAATGTTTCTTTGCAATACCAAAGAGACTGATACCACAAAAGTAAACCCTAAAGCTAGGTCTACAAGGCATCTGTATTTGTCTAGGGGTTTATCTATGAAAATAACTAATGATATAATTTGTAAAGAAAATTCGATATCACCTAGGGATTTTGTACAGGCCCCTAAATACAATAAGATGGGGCTATGACGTGGAAAAACAAAACCTAGGAAAAATCCAGCGTCAAAACCCCAAATTATCTGGAATGACAATGAAGAGGAATTTGAGAAGAACGTTAAAATGACTACAGTAGCCCCATGGCTTCTTTGGTGTTGACTGACAGCTCACAGCTGACAACTAAAAGCTTTGAAAAGTTACCAGACCAAATTATGTATCTCTACGCCGAACCATATGATTTGCAAAAAACATGTGTTTAGCAGCTGTCACTTCTGTCAGAAGTCAGCTGTTTGCTGTCAGTTAGCACCAAAGAAGTCATGGGGCTACTGTACGTATATACGGTAACCACAAAGAAAAGTAATACCTTTTCAACTAAATAATAAGGGTTATGTGAAGTTTTTAAGAGATTAATGGACCAAATCCGGGAACAAGGAATAATTCTTAAGAAGAACATGGATGTCACCCAGAAAAGAGTTATTGAAAATAACAGAAAATTCTAATAAAAATCCTTTAAAATTTAAACATAGACGATGAGACAAGAACTGATTGACGTGAAGGAAAACCACGCTATTATTGATGAGTGGGTAAACATAATCAACCAAACAATGTTAGAAGATTAAAACCAACTAAGCGACATAAAGACTCTGAAAGCTGAGAAAAGACGCCAGGTAGCAGATTAATTGTTAGTAAAAATACGGAATTTTGGAACGAGACCATTAAAAATAATTATGAAATGCTCCAAGAACGTTTCGCAATAATAGAAAAAAACACGACGATTCACTGGGGGACAGGCGAGCATTGAATTATTATTATTATTATTATTATTATTATTATTATTAGCACCGCGTCTTACTACCCTCTCGGGTTATACGCACGCGAGTATTAAATAACAAGTTCCAAAACTATCCACCTCAATGACGGGATCTGGGACGAAAACCGACCAAATCCCACAAATAATATTAATGGTAATGTGCAGCCGACAGCACCAAGGTTGACATCAACAATTCTCTATGAAGAGTTAAGGGGTTAAATATAAGAGTTTGACGGGATTGCTGGACGAGTAACTGACATCCAGTTGTTACATTGTGTGTGATCTACAAGCTACAATGCTTGGAAATTATAGACTTGAATGACTCATCTAAGATCTTGAAGTGGAAGCCAAAAGCCGGGTCGACAAGCATGACTATATTTGAGCGAGTTACGCGGAAGCTCGCTGAGGCATTTATTTTTATTCAACTGATGGAATATCTATTAGAAATATTTGTTTCCGTACCAACATGTATTTGGTGAATATTATTATTCAAAATTTTGTTTCAAGGAAGAATAACCACACCAAATAGAGTTTTAGGATAATTTCTTTACTAATAAAATTAATGAAGAGAGACTGGTTGATAATATAAAAATAACATTTCCATAAACATGTTCATAATATATCAGCAGACGATTTATAAACCATCAAACATATACATCGATTATTGGAGGCAACGGATAACATAAAAGCCATAGAGCCAGCCCATCTGAAACATGAATACTTGACTGGAACCGAAGAGGTAATCATGGTCCTAGCCCCAGAGGTTGAATTGACCGGCCCCAATTCGTCAGTAAATAGCCGATGTTGCGATAACAATCAAAATTGTAGCCGAGGAGAAAGTCCCAACCACCAGATAACAGACCAATTGACATGTGGGGAGGGTAATGGACTCAGGCACACCAGCTAGTCTCTCAACAGAGAATAATCAACCTAAATGGTGACTGGAGGGGTTGAACACGGTAACAACACCCAAATGTGGTACTAGAAAATAGTAGAGCTCTACAAGAACAAGTTTATTATCACCAAAAATAAGATGTAACTTTGGAAAAGCACTTAAGCTCAACAGCTAAATTATGGATTAAGCCAAAAAAACACCTAATGACATCTTCTGACAGGACCAATTATTATCTACACATACGAAACCAATACACTATACAAAAGTAAATCCCCAGAAAACAATGAAATAATAAAATGAAGAGCGAGAATAAGAAGATGTATTACGAGGGAGTCAAAACTAATACTGTTACCAGTCTATTGCAAATAATCTACACCATAACGTCCCATATCGACACAGTAAGGATTCGAAAAATCATGTTACCGAAGGTGGATAACTATGGAGGCGTCGCACAGCTTAAAAAAATTAATGAGATCCTCACGTTCAAAAGAAAACACCAGTCACGTACAGACACCGAATACCGATACGCACGCTGAATACGACGCTACATAAGAGTTATACGTCACAAAAATGTTGGAGAAACGATAAACTGAGGAAAAGACGAGTCAAGGGAGTCATGACACTTTTAACTCGGAGTGTAACACGTAGAGAGTAGAGATAAGTGACGTTGGAAGGAATAGTGAAAATATGAGACTGAAAACGTGACTAGTGACGTACTGAACAAAGAGATTTATTAAATAAAGTAGTAAAGGATGGAAAATATCACAAGGGGCCCTGAAGAAAAAAGGCCAACCAGAAGACACTTTCCCTGCTACTGGAAATGGAAAATATATGAACAAAACATGTGAGTGGTGGTGGGAAAGGGGGAAGAGACTAGTGGATATGGAACAAGACAAACGACTTACCTTTGTAGCACTTCCCTAAAAACCTTGTCCAAAAGAGTCATTAAAAATGGAAGACCAATGCGTAAGAAAAGTTGATGTTTCAACTCTACCTTCATGTCATACGAAGAACGGGTATTGCCCCTTGCATGAAGTATTGATCAACAACATGGCTGAAGATGTGACACTTAGTCCAAGCCAACCAAATATTAATGAAAATAATAAAATTATTACCCACTTCGGTGGCCGCGTGGTCTAACGTGCTACTCTCGTGTTTGACTAGACTGTCAAAGACGGGGATATCGGGGTTCAATCCAATTTGGATGCACTGAGGGTGGTTAATCCTAAAAATTTTCCCCACTCTCACTCCACACAAATGTGGGTACATTTCCTCTTAATTAAACCTTCCTAGTCCATAACTCATTAGCGTAATTAATATATAGGTGTATAACCTGAACGGGTAGTAAGGCGCGGTGCTAAAACCTATTATCGTCAAGGCATTCAACATACAGTTTTCAGGTCGAGGACAATGCATTAGCATTGTGTGTTTAACACAATTTTTTAGCCGATTAAAAGATATAGAAAACGTTAAGTCTTGAGGCAGTTGCTTTAATTATTATTTTGAGGAGAAACTGTGACGGTCCGGATTCTGATTAATGTATTCTTTCCTCATACATGCGGGATTTCAGGTATCACCCCCATGACTCAGGTGAGCAAGCACGCTATATATTTGGCGGTCGGAATGTAAAAAGGTGCGAAATACACTGCCTGTAATTATACTCATTAACGTTATAAAGTATAAAGTAATTTAATAAATTCATCAGAAATAATTAACCTAATATTCATTTAATATAAATTAACTTATCGGTAGGAAATTCAATTATTTGACGCCTAAATGTAATATAAAATAATATAGAAACACCAACTAAGTGGCACATAAATATGATGAATAGTTAAAATTGTTGAAACTAAAATCGATGTTGTCATATAGATATAAACAGGTGGTATAATAGATATATAACTCTGTGATATCGTAAAGTGTCAGTACAAGCTTTATATATAAATCTTATTTCAAAATTATGTTTTTTGTTTTTATTTAGGGAACACACACTCCTACCTATCCATTAAACTACTAATAATTCACACTGCATCTGTTTTCACATCACGTGACGTTTATATTCCACACACCCCAAGAATGTGAACATTATTCGTTAAGAGTGGATAGTTGGGGTATAAAGCTAAACACTCTCCACAATATCTGAGACCAATTTCAAATAAAGAAACATCGCGCATTGATGTAGAAGTTTGAGTACCGCTTGAAAGCGAGAGTTGTTTATTAGAAATCTCTGCCCGGCTGTAAATGTTCTGTATACAAGGAGTTCATATTTTGTGCTTTTTGTTCGTTTGTTACAGACTCTGTATGGTCGAGTGAACGGGGATTTTACACATCTTCTATGAACTAAAATATTTCTCCAGAGGGCTTAAGTAAATACAGAAGCGATATCAAAATATTAACAAAAACGTTTTGAACTAAACTAGATCTTTATATACTATCAGTTCTTAAACCTGTCTATGACAGGCTGGTGTCAATACTACCCAATTTAACAAATCCGAACCTTCAATTTGTATATGCATTAAAAGTTGGGTTTTGTTATGTTGTGCTAGCTTTTTATAAAATTACGTTTCCTTCACTAAAATATATTGAATACTAGTGGCTTAAGTGCGAATTAACCAACTTAATACCCGTCTCGGTCATCGTGTTGAGCTAGACTGCCAAGGACTGGGAGATCGAGGTTCAAATCTCACCGAGCTAGCTGAGAGTTGTTTTTACTAAATAGTTCCCAAATATCCCTCCTCGCAAATGCGGTTTCACTTCTTATAAATTCAACCTTACAATTCCTAATTTATTAGCGTAATTAGTACTTGAGCGTTTAACCCGAACGGTTAGTAAGACGTGGTGCTAAATTAACTTTATTTTATTTTAAGTAAATAAATTACGATTTTTTAAAAATATAGGCTACTATCTTTCTTGTGAATACTGTAGGGTCTTTCGGCGTCAATGTCCCCTTATTTGATCCTTCAACAACTTTAGCCCTTACATCTGTTGAGCTTCGCCCCCTGGAAAAAGCCACCTACATAACGTCCATGGCTAAAACCTGGCTTGGGGAGGTAAATACCAACCCCATCCTAGGTTTGACCTCCATGTGAATTATTAATAGTAATTGGGAATGCTAGTTTAACTGGGAACTACCACCGTCTCAAAATAAAAGGAATATCATAGTTTACAGGGGACAAATCGAATTTTTTGGTATGAACACATTCACTTGAGACAAACCTGTTAAATTTGTTGCGCGGATTAGATTTGCATCCAATGTTGTCATGCTTGACGGGTTCCATTGAATAGGGTATGGTTAGTATCATACACAGATACCAACAAACATAAGTTTTATTTGGTTAAGTCATTAGTTACATTGAAGTGTTAGTTGTATTTTATTTAGAGTAGTAATCGGTTTGTCTGAATATCTATCCAGTCTATGTAAATATAAGCTCAAATTAGATAAACATTTTCACTGACTAAAGAAACACATTTGCTAACTAATATGAATACATATCAACCAAGCCATAAACACAGGTCACTTTATTATATTCTGAAATTTCTTTTTAGATTGGAGATTGTAATCTATATTCTAGGTTCTCCTTACTTTTAAAATTCAAATAACATATCGACGAATTACAATGATTAAATAAATCCCTTTTTATTTTTATTTTTACTTTTGATCAGTTTAAAAAAAACCGCAAATCTTGAGTGGTTCATCTACAATGCCAACGAATTTTTGCTTTGTTATCTCATTTAAAAGTACTAAGATATCTATAAACAGATATACAGTACATACATCAATATATACATATACCATTAGACTTTTATTATGATTGTGTTAGATTAATTATTCGTCTGTATCTCTTACTTTTAAACTATTTTAAATAACCGTTCTAGGAGTCTTTTTATTCGTTCGGATATTAACACTTATAAGGTAGGACCCACTTCGGTGGCCACATTGTCTAAAACGCTACTCTCGCATTAGACTAGACTGCTGATTATAGGGAGATTTAGGTTCAAATCTTGATCGGGTGTAACAACATTTTAGAAAACATTCTAAAATACTCTTTCGTAAGGAGTGTAAGATGTGATAGAATAATACAGACTTAGATAATGCTTGATAATACAGATAAATAGAATGCAAAAAGTTGAATATAAGAAGTTAATACGTCATAGTCATTATTTAATTAAAGTCAAAGCATTAGATAAAACATACAATGATATGAGTAAAAAGGTTAAACAGTGGAGTGTTGTTATATTAATGTACACAGTAGTAATTAAAATAACAGGCGTTAATAACCAGAAATAACCTTAAAATCAAATTTAGTAAGAATACAAGTTGAATAGAATTGGATTAACTCACTTTTTAAAGTAAATTACAGCAATATGAATGAAAATTTAACCAATTGTAAATCTAAAAAATAGAATTAAGTTGAATAAAGTAGAACTTAAATAAAAAGTAATAACTAATACGTTGAATATAAACAGTGTAAAATGAATTAAAATGAATTAAAACTTGAAAAAATAACATGAATTGTGAACATAATTGAAAATATTTTAAGTTGAGAGATTGTCAAATGATGTTGATAAAGTGAGGTAGACCTGACAGGTTACATGACAAGTTAATGGATAATTATTTTTGGTTATAAAATAAACAATAGTGTAAGAGTTAAATGAGAAAAATATAAAAAGCACTTAATAGTTTATAAGATTACGTGTACTGAAAGGGGGATACCAAAATATTTTTCTACTATCATTTCATGCAAATTCGAGTACATTTCCCTCGAAAATATTGCCTTCCTTATCCCTACAATCATTAGCATAATATTAGTACATACGCGTATAAACTGAACAGATGGTAAGACGTGGTGCTTAAAAAAAGTGTAGGGACAAGGAAAGTAGGATTTTAAAGATTTATCTGCATTTGTGTCGAGGTATATTGGGAGAATAATTGAGGAAAACCACCTCAATACATCCGACTGGGACTAAAAACGACCTCGTTATCAGAAAATTATAAGTAAGGAGAGTGACGTCTTTGTCTACATTCCCACCGGTGTAAGTAATACTTGTTAACACATGGCTTAGTGGACATATTGGGTTAATTTAAAGGGTAAGAATGAGTAGGTTAACTTAGTGGAAGTTATGTCAAATCAGCATGGATAGAGGATAAATAATAATAATATTTAGCACCGCGTCTTACTACCCGTTCGGGTTATACGCTTTAAGTACTAATTACGCAAATGGATTAGGAATTGGGAAGGATGAATTAGAGGAAGTGAACCCGCATTTGCGTGGAGTGAGAGTGGAAAACCATTTAGGAAAAACCACCCCCAGTTCACCCGACCGAGATCCGAACCTCGATCTCCCCGTCCTCAGCAGTAGAGCTCAACACGACTAGCGCGTTAGCCAACTACGCCACCGAGGCGGGTGATAGAGGATAAAAAAAACGACGAGTAACATGTGGTAAAATCATATCAGTCCATACACACCGGTAACTTCCCCATTAAAGATGATATTTTGCAACACGAGTCTTATTGGACAACCACAAAATAAAGTGTTTGTAGTGTTCGTAAGTAGAAAGTAAAATATTTTCCAATAAAGGGAATATTATATTTCTAGTATTAACGTGGAATGACTTTGAAATCATTTTCTTTACACCAACAATAGTCTCAAACCATATTATTTTTGTTTTAAACGTGAGTACAACAGTTCTGAGTTATCTACATATTTAAAAAAAAACCTCAAACACTTGTTCTATCATTCTGACCACACTTTACAACAAACGCACACACAAACACTCTAAACCTTCGTGGAACAAACTTTTATCCATCTCAACATCCTCCTACCATAAATCAGTTTGATTCAGTATTTCCTAAATTACTTCCCACATTCCACCCCTTGTCTCTCTCTCTCTCTTTCTCCCTCTCCCACCCCTTGAACAACCTTATCCCCTACTCTTTCCAAACACATGTACCATCGTTAGCACGGTCCAATGTTCCGAGTACAATGGGAACAGTTCTGCAACTGGCTATAAATCTTTCATTCACTGTTGAAGTAGTACAGGAGTTTGTCTGGGGGTATGTAGCGTCGGAATGAACGCTTCTTTAGTCTTTAGTTCAACTTGAGTGGGGAGAAAGAAGAGAGGGGAAAATCAAAAGTGATAGCTTCATGGGTAGTAGGACGGACCTTGAGATGGAAGATCTTGGTTCATACTCAACTTATTGCATCCTGGAAATTATATATTAAAAAAAATTGTTATACTATATCCTAAGTGAAGCTTTATGCGATTAATTAAAATTCACTCCTCTCAGATCAACACTTTAAGCCAAGTAGTCTATATACTTTGATAAATATAAACAATCTGATATTTATTTGAATGTTAATATATAATTTTTTTAAATAATTATATGTAGTATTTAATTTGCGTTTTCTGAGCTGAATGAGTATATCAGCACACGAATTACAAACCAGCTTAATTACAGAGATGACAGATCCCAAGTACTTATCAATAAGAATGTGTAAACCTTATTTAACCAATGATACAATATTCGGTCATTCCAGGAATCGGGCCAGAACCTCCAGTTCAATCGGCAAACGTGCTACCCACGATACATATTTATTCACTAGTCACAGCGTATCCTTGAGATCCCTCCCCCCCCCTATTTCCGGTAACAGTTATTATTCTTTGATTAAAGTAATAATTAATGTTAAAGAGTACTTCAAATTATAATATTTTTACCGTTAGAATTGATTAAAATTAAAATAGTCGATTCTCGATATACTACCACAAAAGCCTTTTCATTAGGTTTGTGACAACTTCTTAACAATTACTTTGACAACGCGTCCCAAATAATTTTTATTAAAAACATAGTCGTGTATTTTTAAAATTTAAATATGATTTGGTAAAAAACAATATCAATAATAATCATAAGCCATGCTTCTGTATATATATAATAATAATTATATCTAATAAAACTTCACTTAGGTAACTTATATTAGATGCAATACTCGGCTATAGTCTGTTACAGAAACTGTAACCTTTTCTGACACCAGTAAAGTTACTAACTTAAGTCTTATATTCATCACCATTGTACATTTAATATTGAAATTTTACAAGTAATGTGAAGTTACTTCGATTGACAAAATTAAAGCACAGTTTGGGAAATATGAATCTTCTAAACTGTGTTTTTAGTAACTAGATATCTGTCTGGTAAGGCCAAAGTAACTGAAACCAGCTATGCCTAGGGATACTATAATCCGAGGTGCTTTGGGACGTTTTGAGATTTTCAGACACAGATACAACAGATACAAACCAACTATCATAAAAATAGAATTTTATAAAATACAAACATATTTTGTTTGCAGTCAACATCGATTACATTTTACTATATATAACTTACATTTTTTTAGCACCACGTCTTACTACCTGTTCGAGTAATACACTTATGTACTAATTATGCTAATGGTTTTAGGAATAAGTAAGGTTTAAACTTATAGGAAGAATACCGACATTTGCGTTTAGGGAGGGTGGGAAACCATTTGGGAAAAATACCTCAGTATAACCAACAAAGATTCGAATATTGATCTTCCCATCATCGGCAATAATTTTATTTCATAGATATTTAAAGTATATAAAAAGGCTCAGCAGCAGATAGCATAACTTGACGTAAGAATATATGAAAGTAGATCCAGAAGATTGTTAACATTCAGATAATTCCCTTCCTATGATAGTTGGACTGTATCTCGGATTTCTTTTAATTAACCATCCTTGTTCCAGCCAGTTTGTTCCTGTATCGTTACGCTTAATATATTTCTTACCTGAGCCAATAACACTCCCAATTGTTGACCACGTGGTCTAACCTCCCTCCGTGGTATTTAAGGTACACTTCCTCCAACATCTTATTCCCCTTTGGTATGGAATTACAAGGTCTCACTCTCGTTCGTTTTTGACACATGAGTCCTTTCTACTGTTTTTCAAGATCTGAGCTGATTGAGAACAGATAGTAGAGTAGGATGGTCATAGGAAGTAGCTCTCAAGTGTATTTAAAACATACATGTAGAATTTAAAACGATGGCAAAAGGTCATATTAGTAATATCTAACAAAAGTAGAACTACAATCTTATTCAGATATGAATAACTTTCTTTCTTTACATTAACATTTTTACTATCATCGCGTCTTACTATCCATCCTGGTTATACGTTTTTTTAATTAATTGCACTAATGTGTTAGGAATGAGAAAGGCTGTGTTTAAAGGAAGTGTACATTTACATGTAGGAAGAGTGGAACACCATTTAGAAAAAGCAACCCACAATACACTCAAATGGAATTCGAACCCAGATATCCCAATTTTCAGTAGTAAAGTATCTTGCAATAGTGATGCTTTAGACCGTTCGCCTCCCGGAGAGGGTTTTTCAAAAATTGATTGTAAAAAACATATATTCATACTTCATCTCATGTGATCAACAACTGTCACTTTTGAAAAAGTTATTTTTATTGTTTACAATTTGCAAACCGTGACCCATTTGATCTATTCGCATATTTATACTAATGATACAGGGATGAGGAATATATAATTTAGATAAAATGTACATGCATTTGCATTAAAAAAACACCCTCAATACAACTGACTGATACTACAGCCCCAGCCATAGTTTATACAGTCCATTGCGAGAGTGACTCCTTAGACATTTTTTTCTCAAACCATAGTTCTCACCGCTATGCCATGTGGCCCGCAGATAGGACCATACATAAAAAATAAATATGTTTAAGAGCTAAATATTATAAGATTGTCGGCCTAAATCTACTAATTAACAACAAACAAGTAGAATTAAATTTGACATCTGAATAATAAACAAAGTATAGTAAAAATGCTCTCTTTTAATGTTTGATAAACACGTACTGTACACTAGCAAAACGTACGACTTTGACAAATGGACAGTTAGGAAGTATTTTAAGGTGGGTGTTCCTAATATACATCAAACACTTATCAAGTGGTGTTAATGTGCACCGAATGTTTATCAAGTGGTCCTCATGACAGTACATCAAACGCTCATCAAGGGGTCCGTAATTGCGACCAGTTTGACAAACACTATCTTAGAGCATTCGATCGCCGGAGTGGTCTGCCATCTACGTTGACGACAATGACGACAACAACAACAAGTTTGTATCATCTAAAATGTTTTTCTTACCAGAATCCTAGTATCGTAACATTTTTTATTTGTGTGGTAGGTTTTAATATTAGAAGATCAGACTATGCATGTCATGTGTATTTCCCGCTTAGAGATGAAGAAAGACGTTTTTAACAGACCCGTCCGTTTGTTTGTGTGTTCTTTTATCCCAGATCCCTCTGTTCCTAGTATTGAAGGAGCGCACTTTGATGTGACACATGACGCGCTAGTCTGAACACGCCTCTCGATCTCTACAGGGGCTTGAGTTCTCGTCACCGGAGACAAAAGAGACAGCGCTTTTCACAGCGAGGTCGAATATGGACTGGTTTTAGATTGGAACGATCTTTCCTCTCTAGTATAGTAGTTGTAAGATGATCAGCCCACAAGGGCATTGTGTCGGGGGTAGACTATTCGACTAAAGCTTGATTCACACGTTCGCCGAAAATAGAGAATAAAATCGCCTTGAGTGGCGTAGCAACTCACACAATGTATGTTTATACATGATGCATTGCAACACAAAATTAAACAGCTGATTAACTAATCTACATAATTTATTTTATAATGAACACACATATCTTTTAGATTATTATCCTGATGGATGTTTTCAAATTATAACGCTATCGATACACACACATCGACACACACGCTTTACAATAACGGGCCATGCGTTGTCAAATGTTCAAGCTTACTGACTTGAGATGGTCGAGTTTGAGATTTGATTGGCTCTTTCGTGTCGAGGATCTTAGACAGAACGGACGAAGTAGAGAAGAGTTTAACTTTAGCAGATCAGCTCGCGCTGATGGAGGCAGAAATCTTGTGATTGGCTTAAGAGTTCATCACGTGAGCGCGTTTCTGTTCTGCGCTTGTTTTTCGGTGAACGTGTCAATCGACAGTAAGTCTTTCCAAACCTTCTATTGGAAGATTAAGAGGAACAAATAGCAAAGGTTTATATGCTATTATATAAGTTTAAAAATAACTCGCACAGTGATAAAAGTGACTAATGTGTTTATTTCATGAATAAAATCTTATTTTTATATTTAACACCCACATTGAGTCCAACTACACCTTGTAGCAAATTTAGTTATTTTTTTATGGTTGTCATTACTACTTTAGGATTCCCGGCCCCCTTCCCCTACTCCAGGGATACCGCTATTAACCTCGAGAAGCTGCTATTCTCAACAAGCTGCTGCGAGGTGGATGTGACGCGGGTCAAGGGGAGAATGCGTAGTGGCTAGTTGGTTGTTTTTATTTTGCTCCGGGTCCTACTACCCTTTCGGATTGCACGCTTATGTACTAATTACCCTAATGGGTTAGGGATAGGGAAGGGTCAATTTATATTAAGTGTACCAGCACTTACGTGGAGAGATAGCTAGAAACTGTTTAGGAAATTACACCCAATTGGGATTAAAGTCTGATATTCCTGTAATCAGCAGTCTAGTCTATTGCGAGAGTAGCGCCTTAGACCATGCGATCATCAAAGTGAGTCGGTGGATAGTACTTAACATTATTACTATAAAGGATATTCAGGGACGAAATACCTTTCTCTTCTATATGAGATCTACATTTCTCTTATTACATATGTGAGAAAATACGGAAAACTGAGCAAAATTCTCATTTGAATCATATATTCAAATCTAATATAAATCCCTTTATTACTATTTTATAATTATTTTTGCTTACATATATCTACAAGTGAGTTAAACCATCCAGCTAGTATTTTCTTGAAGGGATTTGTAATTAAGAGAGATTCTCCCATTTGGACACTATACATTACCTTTATAAACATTATTTTAAGCTAATTTTAGTTTTGACTCCGAAAACATTATTTTGTGTTACATGTACGTTCAATAAAATTATTAGTTTCAATATAATTTTAAAATGTAAGGAGAGTAAATGATATATTTCTTATTGAGAGTACCGAAATATGTCATATTGTATGCAAAAAGGTCGGTGATAAATATAACATCTGCTAAAACATAGGCCAAAGCTTAGAGCTAATGTGTAAGGTTATATATAATATAAGGTAAGTTTCATAATTTCCGCCACTGGAAGTTCTTGAACTAGATAGTAAATGCGTAGTAAGGTAAGTTCCGTTAAACATTTTCATAACATTCAGCAGTGAGGCTGGTGTCTTATTATTAAAATTGTTGTCCTAATTTACTAGATAAAGTGATTTTAAAAGTCTTGTTTAAGAATATTTTTTTGTCTGGGAAGTTATTGTGTGTGTGTGTGTGTGTGTGTATATATATATATATATATATAGTCTGTTGTCTCAAGTAATAGTAAGGTTAAACTCCCTTATAACCAACATTTTGATCTATCCCACAAGTGCACTATTCCATTAATTACTCTTAATATGAATGTCTAGTTTGTAGGGGAAAAAAATATGGTTAGGAAAATACCTATAATGTATGTATTTATATTTATGTGGAGGGGAAATTTTAAAAGGCATCTACTAAATCCAATGAAGTCCTTAAAGAAGTATTAAATATTATTATTTATCACCATATATTACTACCCATTCGGGTTATACGCTTAAGTACTAATTACGCCAATGGGTTAGGAATTAAGAAGGTTTAATTTAGAGGAAGTGAACCTGCATTTTCATGGAGAGAGAATGGAAAACCATTTAGGAAAAAAACGTTAGCCATACCGAGATTCAAATCTCCATCTCCCCGTCCTCGGCAGTACAGCTAACACGAAACTAGCGCATTATCCATCTACGCCTCCGAGGCGGGTAGGTATTAACTAAAATAGACGGTAAAAGAATAATGGGATAGCTCAAATTTAAAATGAATGACAATACTTTGAGTTCAAAACCAACATTTACATTTAACAACAAAATAATTATCTCGGAGTAAAACTTAAGAAAAACCCACATAAAATCGAACACAAGAATCTCTCAAGACTTCTGGGTCATGCTGGGAAACATAATTTAATTGGACCTAGTCAACAATGGACTTAACTTAAGTACGGCAATACTATTCACCAAGGTTGGCATCCCTGTGAACGTCTAGCTAAATGTCGAGTCACTCTTTGGATAATAAAAATACAAAATACACTATATGGTAATTAATATTGAACCTAATAAATAAAGGCACACTATAATAAATGTGAAATGAAGAAAATACGTAATTTCTGTAAAATGTAATCTACATATAGCCCTGTATAATATACGTGCAATAAAGTACAAAGATAAAATTACATTCCATGTAATCTGATCAAAGTCAGTATTATTCAGAGCGAAATAATTATTATTGTTTTGTTTGGATGTAAATTAAATATAAACTTATTTAATATATTTAATAATCATTATATTAATTAAATAACATATGATCAATCTCCTTTTGAGTGTGGATGGAATATAATGATTAAAACCATGTAAATAAGTATATTTCTTGTTGGTGTGATATAATATTGTTAAAATTACAATGTGTTTTCTTCGACGTAATACAATGTCCGCCGAAAACAATAAGTTTGAAAACGAAAATAGGGAGAACGATTTAAAATTAGTATGGCATCTGGTTGCATGGAGGGCTGGTCAAGTAAAATAATAAGTACACAATTAAGAATAAGTAAAGTAAAACTAAATTTCTGATATATAATTAGATAAGCCGGTTTCCAGTGATCGAATAGTAATAATATTCATTATTATTTAATTATTATAATTATTATATTATATATAATATTATAATTATTATTAATATATTATATATATAATTTTATAATTATTATTATTAATATAATATATATATAATATTATTATTATTATTAATATTTAATATTTATTTTTAAAATTAATATTTAATTATAATTATAATAATAATAATTATTATTATTGGCACCGCGTCTTACTACCCGTTCGGGTTATACGAACTTACGCTAATGTGTAATGGTAGGGTGACTGTGAGATAAAATGGAAGACCTACAGATTAACGTGGAATCCAAACCACGGTGGAGGCCTGGCATTCCCCACTTTCACAAGTTGTGAATAATACACGTCTTGCCAGAGGTGAAGGAAAGGTTTGGTAATCAGATAAATCTGTGCCGGGACGAGTAATAGAAATTACGAGGAAATGATTCAACATATTTTGACAAGCGACCACTCATATTAACATTTAGAAGTCCAGGATGTCGGGAAAAATAGTAGTTTTCCACGAAAACCCAATATTCACAGATAATTTTCAGTTTTTAATTCTTTGTTTAGTCACCATGGAAACCGTTATTTGCTGCATGGCTGTAAATCTCTAAATAAAATGTATCTCTGTGGCTAAAAAATAATAACTCAATCTTTATTTGTTGGTATAAATATATCACAACTTTTTCTTTGTACGCTGGTTATAACCCATATAAATTGAGATTACTAAACTGGGGAAACATTTATTTTTTATTGGAATGTTGTTATCGTTAATTAGCATTTAAATCAATAATATTGAGCATAATTCAAAAATCAAAATGTTAAGTTGTTAAGTTCGTGAAAATATTGTCTACGTTTTGTTTCGCGAATCATAAAATTATGTTTATATATGTTTAGGTATGTATTATAAACTTAAAAGGGTAAAATGATAATGAATAATGTTAAAAAAAAAAAGCAACTACGCTATCAAAATATGAGTTTTAGTGTTCATTTTTTTTTTGTTTTGATGTCCATTTTAGCAAATAGTAACACAATACAAATAC